>VXAL01006975.1:385948-408151 GCA_013399475.1 Chauna torquata
TTTAATCAGTTCCTCAATCTATTTCACCATATTAATCCATTAACCTTTGTGCTCAAATAACAAAGGAGCAAGGACTAGTATTACAATGTTGGAACAGTGGAGTGAAAAGAATAGGAAGGGAACTTCTAATGACAAAATATTTGGAAATCTAAATGTAAGATGGTAAGGTATCCACAGTTACAGATAAGTATTTACACAATAAAAAATTAAATAAACAAAAAAAAACCCCTCACTCTGCTCATTAGCTGTTAAGTGGTAATTGTGACACCTCTTGCTAAGTGAAGCCTATTTTGTGTCTTAAAATAAATTTTATTTTGAGACTCAAAGTTACAAGTTAACAACAACATAAAAGTTAGTGAGAATGAAAACCAGAGCAATCTTGGAAGATGATTTATCCACAAAAGCAATGGAAATAGTATCACCAGGAAAAGCAAAAAAGGTAGGTAGTATGGTGGAAAAATATTTAAGTTTGAATTAGTTCGAACACCTGCATTGCAAACAAATTTATTACATTCTTCCATATAATGTTCCCTATTTAAAAAACAAAAACAAAAACAAACAAAAAAACAGATAAAACCTCATTCAGTGGTACAGAACACAGATGAAAAAAAAGCTTTGCCACTGAAAGTTATTGAAAATCAAAGTTTCAGATTTGTTTACAGTATTTTATTATCTGTTGTCTTCTAATACAACACTAAAGCTCTCTCTGCTCTGATGAAGGCATTCAGGATCATGTACCATTCTACTTCTTCCACTTTCTCAATGGACATCAGCTGATCCAAACGCATGTGACATGCATGTTCAGTATTGGAAGAGCACATACAAGTAGCTATTGTCATTTAACCCATTCCCTTGCACTCCTGTTGCACGGCTGGCTTTTCCCACCACCTGACACGATTAACTGCTTTTTTAGTCACAGGAAGATGACTACCAGACACAAGACTGGAAGGATTTAAAAGCAGTCTAAAATCATTGCTTTTTTGTATCTGAAGGACCTCCAGGAAAATGGACAGGAGATTGCAGGATTGCAGGCCAGAAGCCTGCAGATTGCAGGCTGTGTCTGATTTGTGAGATGGGTATCTTTGCCTTACAATGAGACAATACGGTTTCCTCCTGCTGTTCTCCAAAGTTATTTCAATTTCAAGGAACTGGAATGTAAAGGCATTTTACTTGTAAAAGCTTTGCTGCAGAACATTTTCAAAATCATTTAGAACTGATGCATTCATTATTTTGAACTATAAAAAAATTACAGATTATTTTACATGGAATTTTATTTAAAAAAAACAAAACAAAACATAACTAACTTGGAGTTCTCCTTCCCACCAGCCACCTGGATTCTTCTTTCTGATAAGAATCAATTGACCAGGAGCAAGGGTAAGCTGTTCTGGACCCGTTGCTGTGTAAGAGGCAATAACTTGGGCAATTTCTGTTAAAACAGGAAAAAAAAAAGTTAATCTGGAAAACAAACGAACACATTCTACACAACTGACTCTGTTATTATCACTGGCACAGTATATTCACTTTGTAATTCTTTCCATAAAACTGTAGTGTATTTACATAGCTTCTTGAAAACAAATTCTACTAACAAAACAGATCAGAAGTTCTTCCTTAAAAAGTTCACAGCAGTACAGGAATAAAACAGACGTGCAGCAGCTCTATGGGTGGGATACAAAAAATATGTGAAATGGAGAAGAAGAAGAATAACCACCATTAAAGCCATTTGGCTAGCTCTTAAAATCAAGTGTCATAATACTGTTTTCCAATAAACACCACTTTCCAATAAATTTTTGTATCATCAGTTCGGACTACACTCCCTAAAAAGAGGAGATAGATGTTGATGACAATATAACGAAGAAGTTGCAGTAACAAAGGTGCAAACTAATGAAGGCCTGATGAAGAAAATTTCTCACCACCAGGCTAGACAAAAAATGAATGTTTTCCAAATGTAACAAACAGGATTTATTTTGAAATCTTTGTTTCATGGACATTAATACAAAACTGGTGCCTTATTTGATCACAAATCTGACACAGAGATATAGTAAGGTCACAATTCTCTCTCTGCTAAATTAACCAAAGAAGATAAAGCAGTTTACTCCTTTTTACAGCAGTTGTGTAAAGATATGTGATAACTTAATCACCACAATGTCTGGCAGGGTTAACCCATTTTTGAACAGGTTTGAACTGGCAGGAGCTTTTAAATGGCTGTGGTTTTTTTTTAATGTCCTACTGACAGCTTTTCAGCCAAGTTTATCATGTCATCAAAACATGGTTAGGGTGATGGAGAGTATGTTTAATACCATGATTATTGGGAACCTTTGGTAAACAAAATATGGTAGATTTGTGAGGTTTTTATCTTTCGGTAAGCTAAACCTCCTAGGCTGCTACATTTAAGTAGTCCATTTTTAGTCAAGAGTAAAGGGGGATCTGTGGGGAATTTTTTTTTAGCCTTCATTTAGTTGTAAAGGGACTCAAACATCCAAAGAAATAAAAAAGTAGTGTTGTTACTGCTGAAAACTCCACTTCAGGATCCCAGTACACAGTCATTCATCACTTAAGTATTCTCCTTAACAGAATAATCTAGGGATTGGGAATTTTTNTATTTGGCAATGCATCAAATAAAGTTGGAGACCATCAAGCCGGTGATGGGAGCACTTAGTTTGGCTGGTTATCGTTGTGGTCTAAGGCTATCCTAGAACAAGCCCATAGCAGAGCCAGTAGTACGAGATCACAGAAATATGGCTCAACTGCTCAGTGCTAAGACAGCTACCGTAATCTAAAACCTCAACAATTGTCTGATAACAGCTCAATATACTGTTTGAGATTTTACCTTTTATTTTAAAATCTTGACGAAAAATATCTGTATTGGTGATTTTCACTTATGATTACTGTTTGCATATAATTTGAGTCTTCTCTATCCTAAAAAACTGGCAGTGGAAGACTTAGCAGAACAAGCTTGCACCTGCAGTCAGTTTGTTCCTTCATAAAAGCAAAAAGCAGTGCGGCAGTGAGTTTGAGGTGAATTAGGGGACAGCAAAGGGGACAGAGGCTCAAGGGAGTGAGTATACAGAAGCAGTCCCCAGCTTTCACATGTGCAGCCATACTATGAAAGTAGCACGGTGCTGGGCACCATCCTACCTGGCCCTCTCTGTCAACAAGTGCTAAACTTCCTCTGGCCAAGAGAAACAGCAAAGGCACTAAGTAACAACGTATCACCCACAGGCTGGGAAAGGAGGGGGGTGTCTGCTGGTAATGGAGAAAAAGGGAGGAATCATTGAAAACACAGTTTTTAGGCAGAGGAAACACAAAGGTATCTCCTTTGAAACAGAGGGAGGTTTTCTTGCAGGAAAGAAACAACAAAGTGTGTTGAGGACAGCCAGGAAAATGATCAGATAGTTCATTTGAAATCTAGAAAAGGATGATTAAGAAAATTAAAAATGGTCAGCAGAGAAGTACTGAAGATGTAAATGGGCAACATGAGGATGAAGAAGTAGAGAGAATACAAGCAGTCTGAGGTTGCTGCAGACAACGACACATACAGAACCTCCCTCATAGAATCATAGAATGGGTTGGGTTGGAAGGGATCTTAAAGATCATCTGGTTCCAACCCCACTGCCATGGGCAGGGACACCTTCCACTAGATCAGGTTGCCTAAAGACCCATCCAACCTGGCCTTGAACACGGCTCGTGATGTGGTGAAGAGAGGCACAGCAATATGAGCAGGCAGGAAAGGGTGGAACCAAACTGGTGATGCAAAAGCTAGTTAGAAAGGGAGTTAGAAAGATGCTTTACACCTGGACCTGGAACTTAAAAAGTAGCGTTTCAAGTGTGAAAGCATAAGATGGAAGAAAGAATTGCTAAGTAAAATACAGTAGGTGATGGTAGGAGAAGAGAAAGGTTTACACAGAGAGAAGCCAGCAGCAGCACAGGCTGTCCTGTATGAAGGCAAAGAAACCAAGCTATTTGGCAGGAAACATGGCTATACTGCTAAAGAGTCTGCAAGCTTTCTGCAGTTGTAGGTTTTCCACAGAATTGCATCAACTCCTTCACCTCACAGCCATTCAGAAGGCAAAACAAACACAAGCACTTTTTTAATTATGCAAAAACCTCTCTCACTACCATGATAATTATAATATTCAGTATATCTTGCTGTGCAATTCTATTGAGAGAGGAAAAATCTCATCGCTTGCATCTCAGAACAAGAACTTTCTCATTTTTATCTACAAAACTATGATCTACAAGGCTCCAGGTATCAGATATCCTCTTTCACCAGCTGACAACATAGAGATTTTGTACTGTGGACTGTGTGTTTAATAAGCTACATTCTGAATTACAAGTTTAACATCCAGCTCTTGCATGTCTCAGAGAAGCAGAAAGTTGGACAAAACACTCAGCAAGAAAGTTGTGTTTTGTTTTGTTTTGTTTTGTTTTTAAAAAGAGAGAGCTTTAATTCCAGAAAGGACTTCTTAATTATGATATATTTAAATACTGAATTAATAAGATGAGATCCAATTCAGTTACAGTTCAGGCCAGAAGAATATGTCCTGTACCAAAACAGGTTCATTTAGAAAAAAGAAATAAATGTCTTCTCACAGATATAATTGTCCTCATGTAGCTGGTTAAATTCCAAAAGATAGCATTTTATTTTCCCTTGCCCTTCAACACACACCATTACCAACACTCACCCACTCATCCAGCTGTTTCTAGAATAAACTGCAATATTTCACCTCATTCATTAGCTTTTCACTTCTGTTGGCTAAGCTGTTGCAGCTCATTTATAGCAAAAACATTCATGAATCTCTTTGCTGAAAAATAGGCAGTACTGTTCTCAAACTGTTCTTAAACTCCAAAAGGTTCTAAACATACCTTTTGTCAACAGCCTCTACTCTCTACTTCCCTGAAAGTTCAAATCCAGGAGATTAGCGATTATAAGGCTGGTACTCCAGGCTGAAGTCCTGTCATGCTCCATTCTCCCACATGTGGAAACAGTAGCCAGACCTATCAGCATCATCTCACTATTCCTACCCGGTCTCACTTCTACAGGTTTTCCAGAACTCTTTTCTTTTCTTCCTCTCTCAAGCTTTGCATCTATTAACACAACTATTTTTGGTTATTCAAAGCAAAGTTTAAAAAGATAGGAGTAGTTTACTTCCAAACCCTTCTTTCCGAAGATGTATCAGTAAGATTTGCCAAAAGCAGCCCATTGATCATTTATAAGGGTAAAAAAAGACAAATTAAGTTGAGGCTACTGCAATCTGTTCTGCATCCCCGCTTCTTTCTTTTAGATGCTTGCACAGTGAACCGCTTCAGGCAGACAGGGCGCAAACTTCTCCCCTCTAAACAAAATATGCTTATGAATGTGTGTGCACGTATGTAAATAGGCAAGATTTGGTAAATCACACCCTTGAACTACCTCACTGTGCAACTGAACAAGCCTCAGAGAAAGGGACAGAAGCATGGAGCACCCCCTAATTTGGTTCAACTTGATGCAAAATCATCTCTTTGGTACAAAAGCAAATAAATACACTGAGGAGAAAGAAGAGATGTCTCTGGAAAGTTTAAAAATACCTGCCAGTGCTGAGAATGCACTTTTTTTAACGATCTTTGGAAATACAACAGCTGTTTTAAAGGACAGCCCTTCTACCACCACTCCCCACTGCAAGAGCCATACGACCTCATAGCCAAAAAATAATCTGCAACATGATCTTCTGCAATATGACCAGGCCTGACAGGCAATAAGCTACATGGCACGGATATGAGGTATGTGCTCTTGAAAATGGGAAGCAGGCACAAGAGCTCAGAGCCAATGTATACCATATTGTGCATCATTCTGGGCAAAATGCTGTAAAACCACAATGTGGAACGTGTACTTCCATTTTAGAGACACTGGCAAACTTAGGCTTTTTGTAGGCTTCCACTGTTCTGTTCAGTAATCTGTCATGAAGTTTACACTCGCTTTTGAGCAAGCAGATTTTTATTCTCTAGCTATATGCTATTTTGATATAGTGATTGACAGATTATGTTATTTTAATATAGGCAACAGTTTTCATCAGTGAAAGTGAAAATTACTAAAGCATAACAACATATTTCATAATCTACGAATGACGAAGAGTAAACAATTTATTTCTATGGAAAAGATTTCATTCCCACTGAAATTTCTCACTGACCAGAAATAAATAGTACTTAAAAACAGATATAAGGTGCTGTTACTATATATGACTCACCAGGTTTCTTCCCTAAGCTTCCCGTTTTTCCAGCTGCTCCAGAAGCCTTGAAATAGAAAGTAAGATGTAAGTTTAGTGCTCATAATTATTTCTTCAGTATATGAGAATGATTTGCTATACTTCACTTTAACACACCAAACAAGGATGGGAGTAAACAACTTTCAAAGGAAGTCTCTGTTCTTGCAGGAACTCTTAATATTTGAGATGGCAATTAATATATAGAAATAAATAACAAGTGCTATATGGAAGTAGATAACTATATAAAGATGTAGACATCTTTTCTGAACTCTCCTGTCTTTCATAGACTGCAAATACCAATGTAATTCCAAATTACATAGCATTTTCAATGTAAATCTGTATATCTACAGGTGAATTCGGCCAAGTTGAGTTAAAACAACAACAGTAGTTTTCAACTCTAGAAATAGTTGGATTGCAAATATGCCTAAAAAGCTAACCAAACATAATTATTTCAATACTGTCCATATTATGGTTCTGAAATTTCTTATACGGAAAATTAGCATAGTCAGTGTACAAATCCTTCACTGTATCTCTAAGATGAGCTATCTGAACTGTGTAGGTGGAATGTGTTGCATCAGTAAAAGCTCCACCACCATTTTTGTGCACAACTGAGAGCGTAGGACACTGAATAGCAAAGTGCTATCTGTCTTGACAAAGGTAGCTATTTCCTCTGAACCTGGATGGGATGAGATGAGGGATGAATATCACCATCACCCAGGCCAACCGATTTGCAAGAAAAGCCTCTGAGAACACCCAAAAGAAATCCAGCAAGCAATGGAACTAGTTCAGTTCAGTTACGCATAGGAAAACAGCTATACAGAAATACAAAATTTAGCATGAAAAGCTTTTCGTAATTTACAAACTCAAAGTTCTCTGGCTGAAAAAGAAATCTTCCCTTAAGGCCACCAGTTATTTGGAAAGAGTTATCTTTACTTATTTTATTTTTTTAAATGCATTTGCAGATCTAGTGGTACGCATGCAATTAGAGTACTCAAAACCATGTGTAGTCTGGACTCTATTCCTTGCACACCCCTTTCCGCAGTTATCCTGCCAACCTTTTTAGTCAACACCCTGTACAGGATAGATTCCCCCGACTCCCTAAATAATTTTCTCAGAATCTTCCCAGTACATTGCTAGTCTTATCTTCTACAATAAAAAGATCTGATATGGATAACAGCAACATAGCAAACGTGAACTGTACTTTGGTCAGAAATACTGAATATCCATAAAATCCTTTTGCTTTCAAGTGAGGCTCACAACACTTCAGCCTCCTCTCAATTTCTCCTTCAGGATCCCCCCCACATATCTGGAGACTACATAAATGCGTTTTCAGAATCCCAGTTCCTCTATGGAAAGGAACGGTTTCATCGTCAATATTCTCCTTGTGAACTTAACATTTTAAAAAGTTGAGGATTCTGCCAAAGAAACTAATAAAAGCAATAACTGAAAAACTAGTTAAATGAC
The DNA here is from genome assembly GCA_013399475.1 of Chauna torquata. Lineage (NCBI taxonomy): Eukaryota > Metazoa > Chordata > Aves > Anseriformes > Anhimidae > Chauna > Chauna torquata. The sequence goes on from VXAL01006975.1 coordinate 393,652, forward strand.
AGCACAGTACCATTTTTAAAATGTGTATTCGTTTTGAACACTTCTATAAAATAGATTATTAGGAAAATACCTGCCTTGAAGATTACGTAGCTGCTCTATGACATCAATGTTTTAGACATTTTCCAGAAAAGCTACTAAAGAAGCCTGATCTTTCAGACTGAACTATAACACTTCACAACACTGTATTAGTCAGCAGAAAACTCAGCAGAGTTGGCATGGCTTGCCCTATAACCTGTAACTGCTACTAGAAGGTGAAAGTGGGGAAATGGAGAAGACTTTTTTTTACATCTGGAACAAAAGCACCTTCTATACACCTCGTATACCACACTTCTCTTTGGCAATTTGCAAGTTAAATTCTGGGAAGGATTGTGGAAAGTGGATGCTTTAAATTAAATAACACTTGGATACCGCACTCTCAGTGCTACTTTCTTGTAATTGCAAAATACTGATTATAGTTACTTTCTAGAAGGCCAGCAAGTCTTCCTTTCTTCCCTAGGTTCCCTTCCTTCTGTTCTGCCCTCCACCTTTCTCTATAACCACTGTGACCTATATTAACTTAAAAAGTGAAATACGAAAGCATCGTACAGAGATCAGACACAAAGACTAAGGTTAGGTCTGGGGACAAGATGTTCCATGCAAAATGACTGTGAGCCCATCACAATCCCAAGTCGGGAAGATTGAAAATTCTGGAACAGAAGGTGACAGCTGACACTGATATAATATCAGGAATTGATATAACTTTGGTAAGTGTTTCTAGCAGAGAAACCGTACCACCCCCAATTAAGCAAGGACAAGTGGTTGGGCCTCCAAAAGAACACACTCCTTCAAAACATCACTTAACCAACTTCCATGTTGCCAGATGAGGCGTGTATGGACAGATAAAGCAGGCTGTGACACTGTATCTTTGCAGTTTACTGGTAAGAGGCTATTTTGAGTTAGGAGTTTCAAAATCACCTTGATCAGACTGAGTCTGAATTCTGTTTGAGGACTCTCCGAATCCTTGGTAAAAAGCAGAAGAAATACATAGAAAACTCCTTCAGTGCTTACAAAAATATCTAAATTAATAAATAGTGCACTTAAAGATGGAGCCACCTTCTGGTCCGGAGGAGATGGAGAAATATTTTGTATCCTTTTGTTAAGAGAAACATCGTGGAGAGGAAATACCTCATTCTATTTCCCTTTTGTACACCTGAGATGCTAACTGCATTTGAGGATATTTTGTGACAAGTGAAGAAGTCTCTTGAAACAGGAGAAAAGAACTTGCTCTGCTAATTTAGTAAGACACAGAAGTAGAATTGCCAATTGTGATGTACAAAAAGGCCCTTAGAATCCAGATTAAATACGTTCAGACTGCTAATTTCAGAACTTTTATTCAAAGTCTCATAAATTGAGGGGGTCTAAATTTTTTTTTTCCAAGTCTACCATATGAGCCCCATACCCTAGTGCAGAGGAAATTATTACCAGTCTCAAAGAAAGGCACGGTAAAATAAAAATCTGTTACAGGTCTGTATACATTCAACCCAATTTAATGAAAACTCTGAGAATAGACCATCAACCAGTATAGTTGTTTACTTGAAGAACATAAAGGCTTTCACTTTGTTAATATGTTGAAACCTTAAGGGACGGGAAATTCTTTAAATTAGTAGCTTGAGGCAAATGGGTAGCACCACTGAAAAGATCAGCACTGCCTTTAATTTTTCTTCAGGCCTAAGCCAACAGTGCAGAACACATTAAATTAATTTACTTTTTTAGTAAGATTTTTCACGATCAGCCAGCAGCTGTCCAAGCACAGCGGCATATCTGAAAGTTAAGACAGCCACTATTGTGAAATCCTTTGTAAAAACTGGCTCTGTGAACAAGCTGAATAGCAAAATCCTGTACGTGTGATGGCAATTATCCACTTGGAACAACAACTATCTCCTGTGGGGCATGTGAATCACTTCACGAGAATAAACATCCTGAATATAAAGATCTCCATGAGCTCTGTGCTCTTTCCTCCTTTTCTCATCAAGATTTTATCTGAAGACATGGTTTTAACCAGCAAAACAGTCAGCTGGAGCACTTTTTGATAAACTGCACTTAGCTGTTTCAGCCCCAGACAAGCTGAGATCAGAGAAACATCAACTGAGTTCTCTAATAAAGACAATTTTCAGTATTAAATGTCTATTTCTGAGTTCTCTACAAAGACTTGCCAATATGTGTGCCTGTCCCTCACCAGACAAGACAAGCATCTGGTATGCCCAATCCCTCGAGACATGCAAAAGCAACTCTCCATATCTGAATATAAATTCCCAGATTTTGAGGCTAAACTGTGTTAAGAATATCTCATGGGAAAACAAAAACAGGTCCTTCACAAACGTTCAAAGCAAACTCAACCTCAGTTACATTCCTGTTAGTTACTGTTAAGTAACTAATTAGCAGCCATTACTATCCACCTATGATACAGGCCTCACAGGACTTTAGGAAGCTGACACTGCAAGTTCCCACTCATCAACTACAATATGAACTTACAAGTAATATAAAGAGACTTAGGGCTCAGTTTCATGATCACATGATCTTCCACAGCTAGGAAATTAAGTACCTGTACACTTGTTCCTATATCACCATGGTGCAAGCCACCACCTTTCTGATGTACGTCAAGAACTACTGGCAGGGCTGAAGTATAATCCACATCCTGCACTACAAAAAGGAGTGCTTTTCTTAACCACCTAAATTCCCTGATACAGCCCGTTCCTGATACAGACCCACAAACACCTCTGCTGCCACAACTGAAGGGATGTTGCAGCACCTAGAGGAATATCAGGCTGCTAGACATAGGGACAGAGAGTTCAGAGCTTCTTGTCTGAAGGCATGTCTGCACTGTCACTGAGCCCAGTCTTCAGGACAAACCTCTATCCTGCCTACTGAAGTGACATCGCAACTTGCTACCGGAAAAAATTTACTCCCAGTGACAGAAGACAAGATAGTGTGCGATGATGGGCTGCATAGTGCTACAGTACTTGACCAACTGAACTATTAAGTACTACTGTTCTAGTCTGGGATTTGATCCAACTTCGTCTGCTGCTCTATAGTCACTAGACAAATTTAAGGTTGGACATGACAATCTTTCAAGATCCCTTCCAACCTGGGCTGTTCTATGATTCTAGATTTGATGCAACTGAAAGGGCAGGAAAGCGCACAGGCATATCCAAAACTGCATACTAAACGTAAGGCATGATGTTTTGATTCTAAAATGAAGTAAAGTATTTAACACAAAAGCTATCTAAGGATGCAGTTCAAAACCAGTTCAACTTAATCTAAGCGGATGCTGAGGCAATCTTGCATCCTTCTCTGCTCTCCTCTCGCACTGACACTGGTACTGACATTTTTCTAACCCTTGATAAGCTGATTCAGGGTAGCATCTTAGAGTACATATTCCACTAGACTAGTTTTCTGCTCTCCTCAGTATCCTGAACTGGCTTTTTAACAGGTCAGATGAAAGACAGTGGCAGCAAAAGCGTGGCAGAAAGGACCACGTCTGTGCTTACTTAGAACGGTCTACATGATCATGAAACTCATGAAACTACAGTCTTAATGGGCACAGAAGAGTGTAGCTTACAACATGTGGGAACAACTAATCAAAACTGGGACTGCATGTATCCAGTCTAAGACTGATTAGTTCTCTAACTAGTAGTGCTAGATAGAGATTCAAGAAAATGGTTACATGATGTAAAATACAGATAAGAAAACCTAAAATGCTTCTGAAAGCAGTATCACCGTACTCTCTCTCCCAAGGACTGCAATACTAAACATCATTAATGACAAGTTTTTTTGGATCCTATCTCGGAGGATGTTATTGACACTTCTCTATTATCTAGACATTTAGTACATAAAGGCTTTCTACAGCTACACATTTCACTGCAGGTTTCATTATTCTGCTTTTCCACAAGCAGAAATAAGTTTAAGGAATGACTTTGCTCGAGGTCTATATTGCAGATACAGTCTTTCATTGCCACATAAACACAGAGGTCAAGACATGGAAAAAGCCTTACCACCTAGATTTCTAAAAATCCAGTAGAGAATTTAGGAGTCTGGTTTGTTTTTACTAACTTTAAAAACCCCATTATTCTTAGAGACACAAACCAGAACTCCTTCCCGTCAAGAGATTACTTCTGTACAGAGCTGACGCTAAGCTAATTCCCACTGGTAGGTGAGAATTATCCTCTCAAATAGATAAGGAATATAAGTAAAAAAGCATCTTTCTTGAGTATGCCTAAAAAGAAAGAGAAAAAATTAATACAGACATGCTCACTCAGATTATTCCAGGATAAAATCAGATGAGACAGAACCTCTATTATTCAATCAGTAACTTTTAAATAAATACAGTAGTTAGCTAAATTTTGTTGCCAAATTTGTTCCCCTGGATTGCAAGAACACTGCAATAGGGAAAGAAAAAAAAAGATAATAAACTGAAATATCTCCCTTAATATTTTTTTAAAGAAAATGACAGTAAGATACAATTCAGTCATTAAAAACTTACCTGGAAAACCAAGTAACCACAGCTATTTTGATTTGTCTTTATAAAACTGCCAAGTTAACTATTAACATATGCAAGAGTAATTCTCATAAATGGTTCACAAAGTTACTTAAGAATTTATGTTGTGAAATGCAACTATTAGTTTTTCCTTTCCAACTTCACATTCAGTAAATATTTTTTCTTCCCTTATGAATCACTGACTTGCAACTACAACACCAAATAAAACCTACTTCCCCCAGCTCAATTTTATAACAATTCAATATGTCTCTACCTCAGAATCTTTGAGTCTCACATAATTAGATGGGAAAACTCCTGATTTATCACCCAGTGTTCCTGTCCACCAGTCGCCATCTTTCTTTGTCACAAGAATCATATCGCCTTGCTGAAAGGTCAGGTCTCCTTGTTCAGAACTCTCATAAGTATACATAGCAACGTACTCTGCAAGAGGGAAATAAACACAGAACATGGGGAAACACTTGATAAACTGCTCAATTATCATTTGCAAAACCTAATATAATGTCATCTATCAACAGGCTAGATAGAAGATACATTTATTAATTACTTAATTCATAAAACCTCAATATTTAATGCATAAAATGAAATATATAGCAAAACTAAATACAATCTATCAAAAGGCTGCTTGGGGGGGAATCTTTTTGGTAAAATAATTTGCCAGTATAATAAAAATGTACATACATTATTACTTCATATCAGAAATAATTTTGAACACATTTCTCAATGGTTTCTGTTTTGTGCTGATGACTAGCATTTTCAATCTTAGGGATAGAAAAATCTCAGTATCCAAACATCTGTAGATACAGTCTTCATCTTACATATGCTGTTTGGCTCTCATGTACAATGAATTCTTTCTTTACTTGAAGCTTTGCATGAAGGGCGCACATCTCATTGCATCTTACGCAACAGATGGCGGGGAAATGTCAAGACAAAGCCTGAATGTGTTCTGTTTTGTTAAAACACAGTCAACTACTTAGTATTCAAGTGCAAAAACACTAAAGTAGACTGATGTTGAGAAATGCAATGCATAATTGAATCACAGAACTACATGAAAAAACTCTACATAAAGGATTACAAAGAATTTCAGTCAATTCAGTAACATTTTCTATGCAACTTGATACATTCTTATCTAACTGAGCATTCTCACACTTTATGTTGACATTAAATAGATCACTGAAGATTATATCCTCTGCTTCTAGGACTAGCTCTGGAAGTAAGAGCAGTTCACAGTATTTCAGGAAGACTTTCACGCATACTTGACAAAAATGTTTAAGTATTCCATTGCAGCTGGCAATTGTTCTACTTGCTTGAATACTAAATCTGACCAAAAACCTCAGCTCGGCTGCTGAAGTTCAGCAAGAATTCAAATCACAATTATTATCCTTAATGAAAGCTAAGAGATGGTTTGTCTAACAACTGCAGTTGAAGAACACATATATCTGTTTGAACACATGTACACGCACACACGCACACATTAAAATTCATAATGTATGCTATATAAATGCACATTCTCTTAAATTCTCTACATCTAATAAGATATGGATTTAGCATCTTCTATTGTTTCTTAAAAATACAGCTTTTTGGAAATGTTTTTATAAAAGTTGTGTTCCCTTTTAATATTAACATATAAACTGAGATATCCACACCTTACAAAAAAAGACTTAGCATTTCTAAATTGCTTTTTCTGAAATATATAGTGAGCAACACGAGTTATATTTTGAAATAACTGATTATCTCATTTTCCATTTTGGATAGATCTTTAACATTCTCTTCTTTTAATTTCTGTAGTGCTCATACCAGTGGCAAATTAAATACATCAGTAACCAAACAGACTCTTCCATTTGAAATTGTATGTAGAATTGTAGTTGAAAAACTTAAGGTGTTCTGTAGGGTTTATATAAAAATGTTCATTTGTAATCTATATTTAGATTCACTGATTTACTCTGACTGATTTAAATTAACCTAGCTGACGCTGTACTGAAGTGGATTAAGAGTGCCTCCAGTCTGTTAACACAGCTCATATGGAGGCATTAACCTCCAGTTCAAGTGCGGTAACAACCAGGAATACAAGTTTTTTAAAACCTTCCAGAGACCTGACAATTGTCTGTCTGTGCCCCATGCTCCATCCTTAAAAATGAGGGGTAGCCCTGACCATAAGGATCACACCTTTCAATTAAAAGAAATTACAAACTGTTACAGAGAGCTTTAATGAAACACTGGAAATGAGGTTTGAGTGAAATTGAGACATTTATTAACAATTCCTAACATCATGAAGTACAGGTACAGTTGCATGACTCTCTCCAAAAAAACATTCCAAACACTTCCTTTGGGAACTGTTAACAAAATATTTATATATGGAATAGTATAAACTGGAGAAGAAATTTTAATAGCAAGTGAAATTATTTTTTCTACGTACTCAACATATACAAAATCTTACTATAATCATTTAAAATTATTCTAGAGGCAAATCAGTTTGCACTTCAATTTTAACAGGCCTGATCTTAAAACAGGCTTGTTTTGTTGATTCTAGGTTTGTTCCTAGAAATACGCAGACTGCTTATATTTAATTACATAATAAAATACTATTAATGCGATTCAGTTTGGAATGCTTACCTTCACCTGACATAGTTGCTTTTGCTGCTGGTGATGCTACTCTTTTCAGACTAGCAGGACTTTCTGAAGAACCAGAATCCATGCTTTAAAAGAGAATAACAGTTATTCAAGAAACTAAACCTCTTCAGAAGATGCTTACTGTATTTTAAAACTAAAATATGCACATGCATCCATAAGCTATTCCCTAAATTTTATAAGAAGAGATAGTAAACTTACAAAATAAAGTTTTCAAGTACAATGTCTAGTCATGGTTACAGTTAGGTAATTGCATTAAATATACTAATTGCTGCACCTCCTCTTATCCCTCAGAAAAGAAAAAATCTAAAAACATTCTGATTTCTATTAATGACGTTAATGTTGCCTTCACATTACACAGAACCAGATTCTGATTGTTTCATCCTCCAAGAATAATGACAAGTGATTAACCTTCAACGTATATCTATTTATTTTGGGGAAAGATAAGCTAAGACCTACATAGCTGTAATTCATAATATGCAAAATACTAATTTTTTTAGTTGCAAGTCACATAAAATTAAGACTGTTTATTAAGCTTTAGATCTTTCGTTGGTGGTGCATTGTGCAAGGAGAACTGAGATCAGCTTACATATTCCTCACCTGAATTTTTAGAGTTGGAAGTCCAAACACCCCAGAGAAGAGTCACATAAAATTATTTTTACAGAGTAGATTCTAAACTTTAAAACTCAAGTGTGCAACTCTTCATATTTATTTAACCATTACAGTATGGACGTGAAGTACGGTAAAAGCAAATACAATACCTTGTTGACTTCCTAATGGGGCCTGAAATAAGCTTCACATATGACTTAGGAAACCACCCTTTTTGTCCTTGGACTTCTCCAAACCACCACATATCCTGCTGCTCTAAAACTGTGATGACATCATTTTTGTTGAAATTAAGGTGGTTGTCTTTTTTCGCTCTCCATGGATACAGAGCCTGTGCTTGAAGACCCTCCACTTTTTCGCCCTAATGCAATTTTGAAAAGAAAGAGAAGTCAGCCGTGCACCACCTTTCATAAAGAAAGCTCCTTAAGAAATTATATTCTTATGCTACTTATATAGCAACAAAATACACAGACTTCCCCTCAACTGTATACAGCAAAATATGTCAGTTAAAATTACAAAGCAATACAAGTGTTCACAGTCCTCCTACATTTCTATCTGTTAATGTGTAATCACTATACCGCAAGATTATCAAGGGTTTTGCTTTTTTACAAGTTTTACAATTAAGACATACATGTAATAAACCTTGATGAAGCTATTTTGGCAGGGTTTAAAGTAAATTTTATGGAAAACGATGCTTTGCTGCAGGCTACGTAATGTATATTCTAACTTTCTTGTTTTGCTCTAAGACACTAAGGTATTTAGCATTTTTTCAGAACAACACATTAGCTTACAAGAACAATATGTCCAGTTGAGGAAAATGTAGTGTCTCAACAGATGGACTGAATTCATCTGATATGAAGCTTTGCCATTGCTATACCACTTAACTACATAATCCACTTGGGAACGAAGGTAGTTGTCATATGACTCAATAAAGCCCAAAGGAGGTGACCCAAAAATAGCACCCTGCCAAAGCATTAAGACTGGACCACCTTTATTTTAAAAAGCCAGCAAAGAATAGCAGAAGAACAGCAGCCTCTTCATGTTAAATTCTGCCACTGACTTTGCAAATGGATGTATACTAACTCTTTATTACTCCAAACTGTTCACCTATCCCAGAGGACTGTTTTAACTGTCAGTGTTCTCTCTTTGCTTTCCAGAAGTTCATGCCAGGTCAAAACAGTTTTAATGAACATAGCTGCTCACCTGACCCAAAACAGGAGAGGGAGATGATCCTGTAACAGTGGCAGGAGTGAAGGCTGATCGCTGCCGCAGCTGCCCTGCACTGGGAACAGTCAGAGATGGCTGAGCTGCCCAGGCATCCCAGTTATCTGTCTCTGCTTTCTCATTAGTGTTTGTCGGCCATCTGAAAATAAGAGAATGACATTATTCCTACTGTTTTCAGGTGAATATAAGTGCTCATGTGGGAAGACTGTATAGAAATAAATTCTACATTCTAGGTTTATTTCTTGTAACTGAACATTCCATGAGTTATTAGCAGCTTAACTCTCAGGTGGAAGTAGTGCAATCAAGCATAGGGCTATAATAAATATATCTCTAAAGGGCAATCTCTAAGAACAGTTGCCTGTCCTTGCTCATTTACAGCCAGCTGTTCCTGTAATTTAGTCTCATTTTTCAGGTGTGCCCGAATACAATGAAAATCTAAGTAGTGCAGTCTATGTTATGCACAGTGGAAAGAGTTAACAGAAAAAAGCCATCATTTTGTAAAAAACAGGTTTGAAATCTTCACATCTGCATGTCACTGACCTCTCACATCCCCTTCCGTTATGCATCATATTGCTGCTTATTTTCACTATTCAAATCCTTACCTCTTTTCTTTTGGTTAAAATTACTTCCACTGACATTTTTCAGCTCTTTAGAATTTTATGCTACCTTTTATCCTTTTTATGCTCTCTTGTCCTTTAAAATGTCTACCAAACCTCACAGTCCACATCTTTGCCTCAAAACACCCACTTAAACGAACAAAATTCCCTGAACTCTAGGAGCATAAACCAAACACCCACCTTAAATCTAAATTTTCTTTGCCTGTTTCTTGAGCTATTAGTTGGAGTAATCAACTATTGCCCACCTGGACTATAATAGTGCCCAAAGGCTACAAACATCACTAACCCTTATCATGTCAAGGACAGTATTACTAGCATAAATGGTCTGGGACTCATTTTGTATTGAAACTGAACACCAATTTTTATGAAAAGCATGAAAGCATGCATTATCTGCCTGGGGTAAAAAGAGCTTTGTCAAAAGCATTGCTTATTTAAAAACAATAAAACCCAGCATGTGCCAAACACCTCCAGAAAGCTCAATATTTAGTCTTATCCCTCCCTTGCCTCTCAGAAAAATTACTGTTTTCAGTAGAACAGAAGTTTACATATCCAGCAGTCTGACTGCAACCTACTTGATGAAAATTCTGAAATAGAATATATTACGTACTGTAATATTGCACTGATATTTAAATTTTATCAATATGTATTACCTGATCAAAAAAAAAGACAATTACTCACCCAACCCCATTTACATATGGTTGATCAATACTGTATAAAGTATTAGGTTGAATTAATAAGATATCTTGGGAAGGATACATGTTCTACTTCTATCAGTCCTAGTAATGTTGTGATAAGGAAGTAACAAATCGTCTTTTTATTTTAACTCTGTCATTAACTTATTTTGCATAATCCAAGCTGGAAACCTTCAATGAGGGTTGATGTCAACTAATAAAAGATAAGGAAGGTGAACACCTTGGAACTTCCACCATCATGTTACCATCTCACTTAGAAAAGTCTCCCATCTGTGGTGTGTCCTTCTCTATTGCTCAAACAGATATGATGGGAGCATGATTCAAGTTCCACAAGGCTGCAATTGTAACTGTTACTACAGAAAAAATATTTTACTTCAAACAATTTTTTTTGTTTTGCAATCTGTGTTCTCTGTGTTAACTGCCCACCAATTGATTGCAATCCAATCGATTAAAAATGACTCCAGCACATTTGAGGTGATAATCACTACCCAGACATACGTTGAACTGAAGTCTGCCCAGTTATTGGCAGTTGTAGTACACTCTGTAGATGCAGGAGTTCCTAGTGATGTAGTTGCTTCATGTACAGAAACTTTAGGTGCAGCAGCAGCCTCAACTACTGGTTTTACAGATGCTGGAACTTCATTTTCAGGTATTTTCTCTGCATAGTTCGCAGGGAACCATCCAGTTTTTCCCTTCAGTTCTCCACCAAGCCACCCTGGTTCTCCAGTCTGGCTTTCATCCACCTGTAGATGCATTAAGTTAGAAAGCTAAGAAACATAACATACAAACGGAATTTTTACTTAAAAAAAAAATCCATCTCATCCACAGTAATTAACTTTCTCTACTCACAAAGAAATTACACCTTCATTACAAAAACGAGTTCCACCTAGGTAGAATTTTGTTATTAAATTTACTGTTGGAGGATTATGTCAGCTATTCATTCTACGGCATATTGATAGCTAAGGGAACATTTTGCAATGCAACACTGCTTTGCAATTAATTTTTTTCTCAAACCAAAATCAAAAGGTTTTCTTGCTGATGAGGTAAAAAAAGTTTCATTTCAGCCCTAATGCAGAAGGCAAGCATGGGTTTTTAAACAGTTGCTTGAAAGTCTGTCATAGTACTGCAGACTTGGAGATATTAGTTCAGGAGAAGTCCATTAAATATTGCTATTTCTTGTTTAACTAATGCAAAATGAGGATTTTAACAAGTTTTCCTAGATTTCCTTTTGCAGAAAATACAACAGAAACACAGCATATTAAAACCAACACCCATCAAACAGATTCCAAAAAATAAAAAAAACAACACATATTTGCTATTGTATTTATATGAAATAATTCCATGGTAAGCAAGAATTGCAGAAGAAAAATAATTCACTATTGCTACCCCTTGTGACTCATGAATTGATACGGCAGCTAAACACTGACAAGGCAATATCAGGAGGTTGCGGAAACTTTTTAAAAGAAAAAAGTAATTGTATTAGGTAATAATCATGGTGAATTTGGTGATCTAGCTATCCAACCTCTTTGATACTCCAAAAGAACTTCAGTTCTACAGGTTTAAGCAAACCCTTACAGGCAAACAGGGTTTGCACCTTTGACACGTAAGATAACACCTACTTTGCACAACTATCTGCTGTGCTAGCTACAGGTTCCCCCGCAATGATCAAGTCAGCAGTAAAACCAGGCCTACAGAGGGGCTGTTTTTTGGCAAAAATTTCTCTCATCCATTTAGGCCAGTAGCAATCAGTATTTTAAAACACATAGAAGTTTCAAATGAGAGCGTAACTCAAGTTTGCTGCTGCAGTTAACAGTACAGCAGTCAGTGAGAGATGCTTAAATCTGTAATTTGAAATCACCTGACCCTACTTCCTAAGTATCCATTATCAACGTGAGGGATTTGTTGTTGGCAGTGTGCATCATGAGCTAAGGAATTAGTAACAGTATCCTTTTCAGTCATAGGGGTTTTCAGAATATGATGACATTATACAGCAATGGAACATAGTAGTACCTCGAGCTAGCTGCTTTGACATTTGGAAACACTCCTATCTATTCATTCTATCGATTTTAACAAAATATAACTTGATCGGCTGTTCGTATGAAGAAAAAAATAGAGATAAACAAATTATTTGCGGCAATGGTGTAAATGAGTCACTCTAGACTAAGGGTGGGAACATTGTTTTGCAGAGAAGTGACTCAAACTGAAGCAGCAAAGCCTCTGCCCCTGATTGTCCCTGGATTACTCATTTGAGCTGCTGATTGCTTTGCTTTATGCCATGTGTTGACTCTTTGAGTGCCTACTATTGTAATTTCTATCCCACATTCCTCTTTTGGTGCAAAACAATCCATTATTTCTGCTTTTTGTTGTGCCTATCTTCTCTCTCAGTCCCTATTAACTCAAAGTGAAACCAGAAATGAATGGAGTACATGCTTGACCGGTTCAACGTGGTTTTACTGCAGTGCAGAGCAAAATTTCCACTGCAGCACTGAATAGGATTGTTAGAGCAGCAGTATGAGTGATGGGAGGTCACAGCAGAGGGCGAATCTTGGGAGAGAGAGCGAGAAATGGACTATCAGCACCTGACGCAAAGTCAAATAATCTAAACGGTAATAGCATACACATAGTTTCTACTCTCATTCAATCATTCTGGTAGTAACTACAATCATTAATATACAAAAGAATCAGCACTGAAAGACCGAAAATCTGTTACCATGATCTTCTAAAAGGGACATCTCTGAAATAAATCACAGTAATACAAAAACCACTGCGATTTTTCAGAAAAAAAATGTTTTGTACAAGCAGATAAAAAAATTACCAAAGGGATTGTTAAAGCAACTGATTTAATGTCTCCTTAGAAGACAGTTTTAAGTTAAAATAATTCTTAAAACAGCCTATTGGGATACTCAGATTTATGCTTATTCAATCAAATTAAGTTTTCATTATATACTCAAGAAAAGGCACTTTGAAAGAATTTTTACTCAAAAAAAAATGGTTTCTCAGTTATTCATATAAAATATAATTTGCCTCTGTTTTTGTAGAACAGTATTAGAACTTTAAATAAATTCATTTGAACCTTTTAAAAATTAATTTGTTTCAATTTCCTTATATTTTTACACCCACCATCCCAAGTCCGTACAACCAACTTTATTCCAGATTATCTTTTTCCAAAATACAACTAGACTTTAAATGTACACCTGAACACTGAATTACAGCGTGTGTGTATTTTTAATTTATTCGACCGTACTTTAGAGCCACAGCTTACAAATTCTCATTCCCAGTGGTTGAACACAGCAAGTGACAGAAGTAACAGCAATACAACTCTTAGCAGCAGAAGCATTAGGTACAGTTAATATCTCTGTCAACAAAAGGGTTGGCTTTGCAGTGGCCTGCTCCACTTCGAACTGGTTTGTGTATCACTAGCAGTGCATGTACACAAAAAGAGAAGTTCTGTTTTACAGTAATGATTCATTCTACATAAGAAGTCAAACCCCAATACTCTCAAAAAAGTATTTAATGAAAGCTAGAGTTCCATAGTCTGTTTTGTTCAACTATCTATCCATTAAATCATCATTTTAATTCTATTTCATTTGTAGGCTTTTGATCTAGATATTCTGAGAATACTGGAACTCCTATTACAGTGCTGAATATAAGCCCTGCACGCCAGAGGCCATATGTTGATTACGCCTACACAGGGTCTAACACAACAAGGCTGCCTATGTGTCCAATACAAAGAAGAGTCATTCTAACTTTGACAATCAACAACTACCAAAACTGACTAGCATTATGAAATTGTTTTAGACTTTCCATTTAAGCCTCTTCTATGAAATTCCTATTTAACTTACGTTGTGCTGCTATCAGAGCCACTGCAGTTCAGTAACTCAGTAATTCAACCGTATTTCATTGAACTATTCTTAAGTTTATTTAAATAAGCTGAATTATAGCAAAGAGTACCAGTAACAACAGAATCCATTCACTTACTCCAAGATGGAGCCTAACAACAGCAAATACCAGCAGGACTTGTTTTGTCAGAGAGCTATCCAAAGGAAAAGAATTCCATACATTGTATAAATATACTCATACACATAATAGAAACTTCAGTTCTTGAATAGACAGAGCCCTGAACCAGGCACGGCTTTCTTGGCTCAGAACATATTTGTTCCTAGACTAAAGCTTGTTTAAGTTATACTTGGGGTTATAAATCA
>VXAL01006976.1:15081-58384 GCA_013399475.1 Chauna torquata
TATGTCAACACAAAGGGGTCCGGAGGGTGGCCTTTGTTTTAGATAAACAGCTATCAACAGTTAAATCGATCAACTAGTGATGTTAATGTTTCTCCCTGAGTTAATTTTAAAAGCGTGAATGTCTCCCAGAGTTAGCCAGACTGTATATTGCAATTGCTGTATTGTCCTTGTACAGTGAATTCAGTACATTGCTGTATCACTTTTCTAAATTGATATACCATGTAGCATCAAGTATCTTCTCTTAAATTTGGTTTTGATGTGAAACATTTCCCCCCCACAAGTAGAATATCTAGAGGAACTTGGTCAGAGTGTATTGTACTCCAACAGCTGTGTTTCACAAATGATCAAATATTATGAAATTCTTATGTTCACAGACACTATATAGGCTTAGAAATTAGATATCCTGTCTCCTTCATTTAAAATTTGGAGCACAGCACTTCCTTCTCCAATATAAGTGGGCTGATGGCTAGTGACGTGCTTAGTGATCTGGCATAAAAATTATGTATGCCAGGTTCATGCCCATGACAACACTGAAAGGGGACAGTTTCTCATCAAGTTTATACCAAAATTTTAACCAGTAAGCTGCATCAGCTAAAACAGTGTTACTCTAGCTCAAAATCAGGCAAAACAGTTGTATTTCTTTTTTCTTATTTAAATGGCCCATTAGAACCTTTTGTTTCCTCCTGGCTCTGGTTATTTATACACTTGATATTTTGGGTCAGATAAATCATGCGAGATAACTAAGCAGTTTCAGAAAAATTGTCAAACAAACCATGTTTTTTTTGGCTTGTGTTCTCTGTCATACTTGGCAACAAATACATAAACTACTAGCTAACATTTGGTTCAGAAAATTATGTGTAACTTCTTTAAATATTGACACAGCTTCGTAATAAAGTTCAGCAGAATCTACAGCTGCAAGATATTTCAAGGGGGTTGGGTATTTACCAAAAATAAAAGAGGTGATGGCAAATCCTTTTTGTAAAATTGTTGATGGTTCATATTTTGTAATCAAATAATTAAATCAGCTTTCGTACATACATCTAATTTAATTGTTCCAACAGTTCCTTCCAAAGGCATGTTGTTACTTCACACAAAGCAGATGTTATAAATGCATCCTTTCTTTATACGTGATCAGTGGCTTTTAGGAGAAACATCAGCTCATCCCTGAAACCAAACCTGTCTAAGCATACTGTCAGGCTCTCTGTGATTCTTTCTCACTCTCACATGTGCAGTTATTATTTCCTTTTAATGTCAGTCTGGTCCATTTTTATAGAATAACATACAGAATACTAAACATACAGAACTATTCAACATAAATTATAATATTTTCAGTACAGGGAACAGTTAGTCATTTAAGTTCTAGTTTGTTGAGTGTACAGTTATACCAAGTCACTTGTTATAAAGGAAGTGATCTCTCCAGTTAATTAATTAGTTTCCCTTTTTTACAAAAAAAAAAAAAAAAAAGGATTTACAAATTCAATCCAAAGGTTCCCTTTTAAACAAAAATGACAGTTTAATACTCACTTTGCAGAGACAAGGTTCTGTGCATGGATCTTCATTAATGCTACCAATTAGGCTGCAGTTACAACGCAGGCAGTTTGGATAGCCCCGATACCCAAATGCACAATGGTCACATTTTTCTCCTGTGTAACCTTCTCTGCATTGACACTGACCTGGCCAACTCCCTTGAAAAGCAAAATTGATAAGCAAATAAATAAGAGCAGGCAGCAGGCCAGATTCAAGATGCCTCAGAGCATGCAAGTAATTTAACATTCTTTTTTTATTATATTCCATGTTACATTCCACACAGACACTTGGCCTAATGCTAGTCTCACCATCTCTTTTTCATGTTTAGAGTACCAGATGCACAGAAACTGCAGCAGAATGGATTTTGTGACAGCTATAACAGCATTCATAAACAATAGTGTTAAATCTCAATCCTTCATAGTGTTTTGCATAGTCAGAGCCTGCCATATCCCACACAACAAGACCACATTCAGAGACCTGATGTATCTTTCACCTCTCCGTTCTAAATATTCACTATTGTTCTGAAATGGTACCTAACTAGCAGCCATTCACTACAAGATACTGTTCCCTCATACTTCACTGCCCAGAAATATTAGCCAGATTTGAAGTTTAGAGAGAAGACGTTTCCTGCTCCCTTACCACGCTGTGAGTCAGAATGGTGCTCGTCTTTAACACAGTCAGAACTCAGAGATCCAAATGGGTCACAGCCACAGGGATAGCAGGGGTGATCATCATAGGGAGAAACCTATGAAACAAATGTTCTCTATCAAATTCTCAAGTTATTAACTGGGAAAAGTAAAGTTACATCTGTTTCTTGTCTGGGATCACCAGAACTAATACAAATGAAGACTAGAAAAATTGTTATGCAGCAATAGATCAAGCGACTCAATCTGTTTAATTTTAGCAAACAGGAGATTAGGGGACTGCAGTCTAGAAAAAAACACATGCAGGAACAAAATTTGGTCTTCAATAGCACAGATAAAGGTACAGCAACTCTAATGGCTGGAAACTGAAGCTTGACATATTCAGCATAAAAATATACATTTTTTAGTGTGACAGCAATTAACCACTGTGATGGTTTGCCAAAGATTATGGAAATGTTTAAGACAAGAACGGATGCTTCTTGCAAAGATACTTTAGTTCAAAGAGGAAGGAAATGAAAGAAATCCTTGGCTCTGTGTTCAATGGGAGGACAGATCATCTATTCATGAAGATTTGTTCTGACTTCATGATCTATACACATCTTTGAAATACAAGGCAATGCAATTCTTATGGCAAGGATTTTCTTTTCTTTAAGGGAAATCTAAAGCTTTCAGGTAAAGCAAATTTCCTTTGAATGTAAAGCAAATCAGTAATGACTTCTGGATACATATTCATTGGCCACTATCGAATACTTCAACGCTTCTTAAACCAAGTGAATTAGAGAATCTCAGACTCAGGTTTAATCCTCCTTGGGATGGGCTGTACCTACTGTCTAACCACACTCCTCCAGACCCACTCCTGCTCTCTGCACTTATTTACGCTGGATTTCTAAAACATGGGCTTTTGAAAATATGCATGAACCTGTTGAAGCAATACCTTGTAGGGTAGAAACTTAGTTTGCTACGTCTCTTTATGCAGAGACCTCTAACATTACAGGAACTTCACGTTTAACTCTGTTAGTCACATATTAAAAAATTTTTTTTGTGAAGCTTAGGTCATTTTTCCAGAGTGACACTTGTCAATAAACCAGGAAGTAGAGAGACTCAGAGAGACCACATGTTCTACAATAAACATGTCAAGAAGAACATTTGTTGCAATACCTCATGAGACAGAGTCTGACCTTAGAACCATGTAACGGTCTTTTTTAACACTGGTTGAAATGGGCTGGTATAGGACAGCACACAATTTTGGCACTTCTGAAGATATCAAATCTTCAGTGCTGGCACTTTTCAGAGCTTTATCCACAGTAGAAATGGGTTTCCTATCACAGCATCTACCTTTCCACACTAGGAAAGCATATTCACTTATTTTTTCTTCTCCAACAGCTTCTTTTAAAGCAATTAGACCTGCCCTTCTACAAAACTGGACAAGCATTTTATGCTTTTCTCTGGAAGTTTTGGTGGTATGTAATCTATAAAAAAATCCTGCACAATTTTTAGTTATTCTGCAACAGATAACAATATATGTATGAATCTACAATGAGCTGAAA
Organism: Chauna torquata; assembly: GCA_013399475.1. Taxonomy (NCBI): domain Eukaryota; kingdom Metazoa; phylum Chordata; class Aves; order Anseriformes; family Anhimidae; genus Chauna; species Chauna torquata. Next base: position 18,800 of record VXAL01006976.1, read on the forward strand.
TACACATCATATCATGTTATAATTCACCAAAACATTAGTATGGTATATTACAAATCTTACTTTGTGTGGTCTAAAATATCCATCAGCACACATTTCACAGTTGATTCCAGTAGTATGTTGAGTACAATTTAAACAAACACCACCTCCTACATACTGGCCATGAATATCCATGCTCCTTTTCTGATCTGCAATACTCTGATTGTAATAACAATCTTCTGCTTTGTTATGACAGTTGCACTCTAAGAAGGAATAGAAAAGAAATCCACTTTTTTTTTATTTATTTACATTGCATAACAGTTCCTACGACAATGATACTTTTCAAAGAGGAAATTGTAAGTAGAAGAGCATATCAATTCCTCTCAAAAGTGTGATTTTTTTTTCCCCATTAACCATGCCGTATGCTTCAGCAGTCTGAAATACCCTTTATTTCTTGGCAAGTAAGCACATATCAAAAGCACTGTCACAAGTTTAATAGCACCCTTCTTAACAGTATTCTGTAGATCATACTCCTGTGAGCAGTGATGTCAATAGTGATGTGTGCTATTACTTTTAACTGCTCTTACATCTTCTGTCCTCTGCATTACAGAAGAAAGTCTGCGTAATTCTTCTCTTATTTGTATTCTAGACAAAAGTCTAAGAAGTCAACAATGTCAGTACACAAGTATACATTTGATTTAGGTTAGAAGATAATTCTCAGTCCAAACAGTCAAACACCTACTTTCCAAAAAGTGACATCAAGATCTGTGGAAAGACTTCTACTAAAAAGATACTTTTCTATTTGTAACTGTAAATTGTATCTAATACGTTCTTAATTGTCCGCAGCTTGTGCCAGGCATTAGTGATGTGAAGAGGGAAAATATACTAGCCAGCCCTAGAGATACTCATCTGTACTGAACTATTGGCACAGCCTAAATCAATCTGTCAAGTAATCCGAAATGTAATTGGCCAATAAGGAGTTTCTTTCAAAACATTTGTTATCAGAATAAAGCTTTTTTATCTGACAAAATTTATGATCAAGTAAAAAATTTGCATTTCAAGTAGCTAACAAAATGATTGATGCAAATCTGCTAGTTTTTACAGGAGTATAATAAATCCCAAAGTCTCTTTTGTCTGATCCTCTCTGAAAGTTTTACTGCATGACACTTCCACTAGCCAAGCAGTCATGTTGGATAGAATATTTAAAATTATCTAAACAGTTAAGGCCCTCTGCCCCATGAAGGCAGTTAGTAGTTTTTGGATATTTGGGGGAACTGGTGTAGAGCTGTATGAAAACCAACCTTAAATAAGAACATAATAAGATTTTCTAAACCTTTGTGCGTACTTACTCTCACATTTGTTCCCAGCAGCAATGGTTCCTGGTCTCCATGGTTTCTGATGGTACCCAGGACAGCATTTGTTACAGCTCTCTCCACATGTGTGGTGCTCACACTGGCACTGCAATTTCTAAGGGAAAAAAAAAAATTCTTTAAATATTTTTAAATGGATAATTTACTCAATGTTCCCAAAAGTCTGCCTAATATCAGATTTACTCCAAAAAATGTCAAGACTCACAAATACCAAACAATTGCCGTTAGGCTACTCAACCACGCTATATCAGCTAGTGGGGAGTAGCCTTTCTACAACAGGAAAGACAAATCTCCTCTGTTGCAAAACAGACAATTTCTTGTAGTGCCCCTCAAATTTTAATGCCAAAGTAGAAGAGTTCATTTTTAAAAAGTTACATTATCAGAGACCCAGATATGCTTACAAAGAAAAGGAAGAAAGTTACAGCAAATAATTTGTATGCAACATGTAATAAGATCTCTTTTGGCCTCCTCTTTCCCATTCTCCATAGTCAAATATCTGTTTTAATTGGACAAGTTGCTTTGTGACAATATATCGGTGAGATTAAAGAATACCTTTGTGATTTCATCCAGGGGGCAGCTTCGAGCATGGCCATAACAAATACACATGCCACCAACAGAGATGTCCTTTATTGAGTAGTAGTACTACAAAAATCAAAGTTGAAAAAAGGATGAATAAAAGACATCTATATGTATTTATATCTTCCCTCCTACATAATAAAATGCCAGCTTTCCACTATTTTGTGACTTGAAACATGACAAGAAAATACAAGAGACTTGGAATTTCTGGCATTTGCCTTCCATTTTGTGAACTTTTATATTTTTTTCTTGTTTTTCCTCAGTGATACAAAACAACAACTAACTTTTCATTTTAAATAATGCACAATTCCTAAGCTTCAGGAAAGACCGCCAAATGTAACCTAAGCCAAAATTTGCTTGTAAGAAAATCTCTTTTTCACCATATAAGAAGCCTTGAAGCATAACAAAATGCTATATTTGAATTTCAGTTTTTGAAGTAAAAGTATGCTTTCTTAAAATGGGAACTCTGCCGTCCCTTAAAATCACTTTGTGCACTTCCATCCAGACTCTTTGCTACTATGGTGAGGCAGTGTATTAGGCTATCCAAATTTTTAGCTTAAAAACTGGTGATACAGCAGAATAGAATCCATTAATATTGCCACGTGGTGAGCAAAAGCAACATACATAAGGAAAAGATTTAATTTTCAAGGCAAGGAAGAGGCAGGAAATGACCATCTGGGTTCAGTTACAGCTGCAGTATCAACATGGTTGGCCTGTTTGTATCCTGGGAAGTATGTACTACAGGGGAATGAAAAAGAAATATTTTTTGACTACACTTCTAAGTAAAAAGTTCAAGACTCTTAGATCTAACAACCCTATGGTCATCTGCTTCAGGATGAGGAGGTGGCCCTGGGTGGTCAGACCTAATGGCTCTGTGGACTGTTATTTCTCTGAAGGATCTTGGATCTGGAGCAAACTAGCCTCTTTGATTGAATACTTAATTTTTTACTTTTTAAAATGTTTTATTATGTTTAGTGTTTTACTATTTTTTATTGTTATGGGCTTGGATTAAAAGAAAAAAAAAATTCATGAACATTAAGTCCTTAACTACAGAGAAGATCCAGACTGGGAAAAGTAGGAGGACCACAAGAAGCAGAGCTGTATATCTTAGTACAGAAGAAGCTCACTGGATTTATCCCCTGCTTCATCCCCTTTCTCTTGTTTTCTGAAAGCTCACACTGTGTATGGCTCACAGCAGCTGTGTGCAGCTTGAAGTTGCACGAGAGACCAATGCTAACCAAATGCTACAGAGAGAAATAAATAAAGAAATAAAATACAGAAACAAACTTGCTGTAGAACACTTAGAAAAGTTCTGCATCAGCTCTTTTGCAAGACTGTGTACAAGACATTGATAAAATTGCAATCAACGACCATGTTGTTGATGTAAAGTCTTCCAAATCAATAAAAATGGAATCCAGAAAGCTGGAAGTTGTCACTGGTTACACAGTGGATGAGCCACAAAGTGAGACATCAGGACTTGGGAACCCCGGCCCAGTAAAAGCCACATCTTACGGAGACGAAGATATGTAGCTTTTCATGCAAAGCTGCGTTAAGTCCTGCTGGGTAGGCTGGTACTAAACCCTGGATTACACGACAGTGTACATTACGAAGGCAATGGGAATGCTTATCCTCAGCACCCTTCTTTCCCAGTAAACTGCATGTTTGTATGCTTCCATGTCAAGCCTTCCTTGTTGGGGTGTATTTCTTGATATTACAGTATTATCAAAAGACGTAAATATCTACCAGCCTGCTTGTTGTGGTTTAGCCCTGGCTGGCAGCTAAATGCCACAGAGCCACGCACTCACTCTCCCCAGGAAGGATGGGGGAGAGAATCAGAAAGGTAAAAGTGCAAGAACTCTTGGGTTGAGATAAAGACAGTTTACCAGGTAAAGCAAAAGCCGCGCGCACAAGCAAAGCAGAACCAGGAATTCATTCGCTGCTTCCCATGGGCAGGCAGGTGTTCAGCCACTGCCAGGAAAGCAGGGCTCATCACACGTAACGGTTTCTTGGGAAGACAAACGTGCCCCCCTTCCTCCTTCTTTACCCCAGTTTTTATTGCTGAGCATGATGCCATATGGTGTGGAATATCTCTTTGGTCAGTCTGGGTCACCTGTCCTGGCTGTGTCCCCTCCCAGCTCCTTGTGCACCCCCAGCCTCCCCGCTGGCAGGACAGCACAAGAAGCAAAAAAAAAAAGTCCTTGGCACTTAGTAAACACTGCTCTGCAACAACCAAAAACATCACCACTATTTTCATCACAAATCCAAAACACAGCATTGTGTGAGCCTCCACAAAGAAAATTAACTCTATCCCAGCCAAAACCGTGACCTCTGCAGGAACATCTCACCTGCTCAGCCTTTGTGTTAACTGTTTTCGTATGTCCAGCAAAGAACAGCTGGAACAGCTGCCTAATCCCCATGCATGCTGTCCCCGTGCTAGCAACTCCCACCACATGGGGCAGATGGAATGAGCAGAACATCCAGATACTGTGCTTCAGAAATGCTGTAGCCAAACAAGCACCTTCGATCAAGATGAGAGTGGGGCTGCCTTGAAAGTACCCACCAAAGCCTGATAAGAGACAGACTCCTTTCTCCCTCCTACACCCAGCTACCCAACCAGACCTCATAGCACCACACACAAGTACCTTCCTCCTTGACACACTGCCAAACAGCTCCACACATAATAGTTCAGCAAGAAGCAGTGTTACTGCACAAGGATTGCCTGTATCAGAGAAGTCACAAATGCAAGAGCCCTGTTGCTGTGAAAGCAGGGAGGACACTGGTTACTACTTTAGTTTAGTTGCTTACGGATGTTCTTAACGGCTAACACCTACAAGGGAAGGGATGAGGAAACACTTTTCATAATTTTCTGTCCTCATCAGAAACTATACTTTCATAAAAAAATGTGAAGCCACTGATCCCCCAACTTACCTGTCTCAGGCAAATTAAGAAGAGGGTCAAAATGGAAAAATATAAAGCAGAAATACCGCAGAAAAGTTAATCATGGTAGGCACTGTTACTAGGGGCTCCAATGCCAAATTTCCGTGAGATGTTGAAGAAGTCAGCCTAAGTGCTTGCTGCCTCAGTTTCCCCAGTTTCAAAATCAAAAGTGTAAAGATTAGTTAAAACTCTCAAAATTTTAAGTGTTTTGCATTATTATTATTTCTGGGCTTAAAAACAGTCGGTTCAAACACCTTTTAAAAAATGAAGAAAACTCTCATTAGACATTAAAATTCACCACGGCAAGGTTTACAAATAATTCTTTTTATGAATCAGAGCACTGAAGACTGAAATCTTTAACGCATCAGGAAACACACTGCAATTGCATCAAGAGCAACCTCAAGTGACACTTTCATCAACCAAACCATATTTTTTTTTCTGATACAGCATTAGAAATGCTGTTTGCAGCTTAAATCATTTGAGCAAACAAAACAAAAAGCAAATAAATAAAAAACAATCTTTAAAAATTATTTCTTGAAGTTGTCTCTGGCAAGGTATCACTTCTAATAAAGTCAGAGGGAAGGTAAAAATTAGTTAACAACCTTTCAAAACAAGTCTGTGAATGGCAAGGATCAAGTACTTCCTTAAAGAGATCAGAAAAGGCTCTCCCATCCAGTCATACTGAGCACTGTTTCTGAACAATCAGCTTACCCTTCTGGTAACAATGGGATCTAGTTCTTTAGGATCGTGATGGCTGAGAGTCATGAGGTCAGCATTAAGGGTTCTAATACGCTGCAGTCGTAGGCGAATGTATCGTGCAGAAGTAAACTCCAAAAGCTTTTGCGAAGGATCATCAGCACTAGGCCTACCGTTGATCAGTGACGTGTGAATCTAGAAAGAAGGTCTGACTTAATCATAAACACAACTGTGATCCATTTGCAACAACAAGCATCTTAGTGTGAGAAATAAAAACAGAACTTAAGGTTGTTTTCCAGCAACTCAGGATGGTGAGATGTTAAATTAACTGGAATTATTTTTTCTTCCCCACCCTTCACCTGCAGGTAGAATTCCTGCTTTCTGACTCATTCTGAAACCACCACTCTTGACTCATCATAAAGTCTCACACCTTGTGGACTTTTGTGGAGTTAGCCTAAGGAGAAGAGCAGTACCACCAGCTAGTCCTTAGTTCCCTCAGTCTTCCTTCCTCTCCCTTATTGACTTGCAACATGTAACTCTGGCCGTATGCATGGTTTCGTCCCTACAGATTTCTCCTACACAAATTGTAAAGATCTTATTGCAAAACATTATTGTGCATATGCTCAATGTGGAGCCATTAATCCTATATCCTGTTGGGACAGGGCTGCCCAGTCAGCAAGGAACACTCTGTGATATGACAGCGCAGCGGGAAGCCACAACACAGATGATTGAAAGCAGAAGGCTGCCACCACAAAACAACTCATCTGGTAACCATCTCTCTCTCTCACACAATCCCAAATAAGATGGCTTTTGGTATCAAGCTGTGCAACTTATTTCAGCAACAGCTCCCTGCTCCTTTCCAAAGCAACTTAGGAACACGCAAAGATTTAGTCTCATATGACGACACAGTTTGTGCTGCATTTTGAGGGAGAAACTGCAAAATGAGACACTACATGCCACAAACAAATGTTAAACAGTGCACCTGATATCCACCACAACAAGTAAAGCGTCATGCACTGGGTTCATCAGCTACATTTTACAGTGCAAGGCATATCCTCAGTTATGCAGAGCAATTTTGTCTCATATACTACTCTTGAATTTATAGTTTGAACTTTGTCCATTACTGTCAAATATTTCTCCTGAAAATACTTCCAAAAATTAAAGATTTAAAAGGAAAAAAAAATAAAACAGTTCTGTACAGCTAGGGACTTCATAGACAGTAATTGTGTTATTTCAAAAATATACAGAGACTGGTAATGGAGTTCATACTCTCAGCCTTATACTTTTGCCATTTATGGGCTATCACCATTATTTCTAAATATTCTAGTAATACTGTGTTTGAAAAATTTCAATTTTCTGATAGCCCATTTAGAAACTCATCATCATCCATTTTCCAATTGCAGAAGAACAGTTATGAAACAAAAAACTTTTTCCAGGTCTGATCCTGCAAATTAGCACCACCTTATATAATATTCAGCTCTCAGAGAAACACAGAGAATTCCTCTAGTACATCTAGAGGATCCCAAAGCAGGACTGATTAAACTTGTGTTAGATGTTTGACCAATCTGCTCTTGAAGACCACTGTTGATGGTAACTCTACAGTCCTCCAAGGCATATTACTGCCCTTTCCTAGCTTTCTTGTTAGAAATGCTCCTAATCTCTGAACCACATTTTCCTTGTTGCAATTTCAGACCACTTCTTTCATCATCTCTGTCACAGACATGCAGCACAGACTAGTCCTCCTTGTATCCATGTTTTATGCAATTGAAAACATGCCCACCTCGTCTCAGGCTGTTTTCTCTAGGCAAACTGCTGCAATATATTCATTCAGAAGTCATGTTTTCTGATGGGATTTATGAGACAGAACTGTTGGCCAAATATTCAAATACCATTGCATTGCTTCCACTGAAAAAAAAACATGTACATGTATACTCACTATACATGAACCCAAAACTGCAGTGTTGAGGATCATATCCTACTCTCATTTGGTATTAACTACAGATGTAGAATTCACTGAGCTCATTGCAATCCTTTGATTTTCACAACGAGAGGAGGATCCAACCATGGTGTTAGTTCTAGCATGCTGTGTTTCCTTCTTATCATTTAGACTCCAGAGATCTGAAGATCCAAAAAGGTCTTTTACAACCAACTGGCCCTACCTCCTGCGTGACACATACCATCTCATATCTCCTGCCTCAAGCTCTATTTTTCTGGGACTACTTGTTCTCTCCATTCATGAATGATGTGTTCAAATGACAAAAAGTGAAACTTTATTCACATTTTAATTCTAAACTTATCTACTGGCTAGACCAGTAGAAATTCTGTAATAATACACTGTAATTTATACAGAGACAATAGAGGAATCTTTCCTACCAGGAAAAGGAAGAAATAGTATGGATAGATCCTAAAACATTAAGGAAGTAAATTAATGATTTTCCATGTGCATTGCTGTATTTGGCTAATACATTGCTTACATATTGCTTATATATGCCTTATATACACTGATATATTTGGATTATATATTTTTATCTTATTTGTCCTCCTTAATTGAAGACCATTTCCCGACAGTTCTAGTTTGAGCCTTGGAATTCATCAAAAGCCCTGACTTCATTACAGATATTTCTGGAAGCAGATCTTCAAGCAGTATAAATCAGGTTAACAACAGAGTATACAATAGTGCAGTTATACCTCTTTAAACCTGTGAAAAATCTAGCAACCAAACTGGCAAAAATGTTATATCCACATTTAGACACATGGTCCTTTTACTCTATCAGTTCTTTCAGACCAAGGCACTACAAGCAAAGTGCAGAACAGTGGCTTGTTAACAAATGCTGGATACAAGGCAGGTGTTTGTAGAGATCAGCTGATGTGCAGGACTTCCTAGACCCCATACTTAAGTTCAATATGTTGGCCAGAACCAATTACAAAGTACTAAATATATATATTTCAAAAAAGAGTGTCAAGATTCACTTATACAGGTTATGAGATTCTCTGTGCAGGGAATATTCCTGTCTGTCTGCCATTCCAGCTACAATGGAGCAGTCTGTGAACAACGACATTTATGTGGTACACAGAAATTTAATTCTGTCATTTTTTATGTTCTTATGTTATGTTTTTATGTTACTGCACTTAGAAAAAAAGCAATGTTCCAGACAGTGCTGTTGATTGTACTTGTGCCACCCAATTCTGTGTACATCAGGAAAAATAAAAGAGAAAAAAAAAGTCACTAATCTGAATCTCTGCCATTTCTGGGTTTGGAGTTGGACAGCCTATCAGACATTCATTACAAGAGGCACTGTTTGTACACAGTCAGACTAAGGGCTTTCTGGTTAATTGCAGTGAAAGCCAGTTTGCGTTTCTTCGTCTGTTCCATCTGATCTGTAGGGCATATGGTTACATCACTGAAACAAATATCTAATTAAAATAAATAGGACTTGATGTCACCTGAATTTCATTGTTTTTGTCTGGCTGAAACATAATTTTAAGTTTATGTGAAAAAGAATTTTGACATACTTCAGCCCTTAACTGCATACAACTCCACTCTTTTTTTTTTTAACCAAGAAATAAATACTTGTTAGCTTCTATTAAGCTAACAGTTATAAGCATTCTGCATGGGATAACACTACATTTATTATCATGCTCTCACATGATAGTATTCATGATAGAATAACCGCTGGTTTTAATGTATCATTTCATTATGTGGCTGCCTCAATGAAATAAATTACATAAGTACCATGAATAGAGTTTGCTAAAAGAAAGAACAATCAACAGTGAGGTTGCACAAGTCACAGCTCTTTTAATTATGCTACATCCCTGAAACAATGCCAAGGCTAGTTTAGGAGTTCCAGCTGTGCCAAGCACTTCAACAGTGTTTGCAGCTTTATCTCACAACCAGGTGCTCCTAACACAGGGATTTTCTTTATTAAATGAAAAACCTGGCAGAACATAGAGCCTCTGTTGTAGTCTTTTACAGGATAAAGCAACTAATAATTCAGTTAATAGACACCACCAAATTATGTGGAGAGAGAGAACAAAGAGTTTAGTAATAGGAATATGTAGAGCCAAAGACATGTTTTATACCAACTTTTAAAAGTTTGCTGTATCGGTACATGATGTAAAGATAGTATCATTAAAGAAGAATAACATCATCTGGTAGTGCTGAGGGTGATGAACTCTGTAACTGGAATTCAAATGTTTTCAAGTTGCAAGCAGTCCACGTTCACACTCACAAATCACAAGTGCAAAAACAAACATACCTCTCCATGTTCCAGGGGAACTAGTCTGGAATAATAGGAGGTGCAGATCACTTCATCATCTCTCTTGTAAGTTGGTGGCCCAATTCTTGGTGTAATATTATAACGAGTTAAACATTCTGTGTCACTAATTGCGTAGTACTGCCATGGTCTGAACTCTATGCCATCTATGGAGCGTTCCAAAATCCAGTTTCCAGGTCGTGGAGCATTAGCAGATTTGATGATGACATATGCAACTTGAAAGACCTAAAAAAAAAAAATGCAAGAAGAAAATTTTAACACTTCATTCTGCTGTAAAGGACCACAAGAGGCCAATTGCTAAAATTAACTAAAATTTTAAAAGTAGTATATGATTTGCCTGGGGAGAGGGTGAAATTTGGTAGTAGAGTGACTCTAGATAATACTTTTGCACAAACTTTTGACCAAAGGCCAGATTAATCTTTTATGATACTAATGGAAATATGTATAATTTTTTTTGTTAAAACTCTGAACATTACAACAAAACTCAAAAAGGACCAAGTGTATTCAATGCATCAATCTGTGTTAATGTAAGAGCTGAAATATATATATACACACACACACACACACTGTTGATTTCAGGATTACTTTGGGATGACATTCTTTCTAAGGGAAATGTTCTATATAGCTTTTCAGAACCACTGAAGGCTTCAAAGAAGTGGGCTCTTTTTTTCAAAACAGCTGCAGCCCAAACAACTCTTTGTTTCACATTTTAGCTTGGAGTTTAATCCTCTCAGTAATAGCATTTCTGACAAGCTTTTTACATCCTATATTAAAAATCTCTGTGCATTCCATTTTCATTCTAAGCTAAAGTTATTTAATCACAAGACTATTTACAGACACTGCTGAAAATGCACATAGACAAATAAGGTGAATGTTAAGCAAGTTAAGTATAATGAATGTTAAGTAAGTTCAGTATGTTAACGTTATTTAAGTTGGCTGATATAATTATCATAACTCCTGTCAGCATGTGCAGTATTGTGTTGAGCTCCAATTTGGCTACAATCATTTCTTGCAGACATTTTTAAATATATTTGTTTCTTTTTGTTGGTTTTTGTTTGTTTTTTTTTTGCAATAGAGACAAAAGCCAGAGCAAGAATAGCACTTGCCATGTAAAAGCAGATTTCAGTTTTGTCAAATGGGGAAATAAACATGCGGAGATAAATTGTAATTACATTGTGTGTGCAACTCAGGAAGCTACTTTCGAAACAAAAAATTCTTTAAGTGAACAGAGCTTTGCTTAGGAGATATGCTGACATGAAAAGGAAAAGAAATGATTAGACTTATCTTCAAATTCTGACTTATTAGATTTAATATCTAAAAAAGTCAATCTCGGTTTTGATTAAAATCAGACAACAAAAAAATTTATATTCAGCTGGTCTGATTTTGTTTTTATTTATTTATTTTTCCTCTCTGCTTGCTATCATTAACTAAACTACTTCCCTACTTATTACACAGTTGGCTGAACAACAAATGATCTACTTCTGATTACACAGAGATTTTTCAAGACCGATTATATTCTGCAGCTGATGTAGCTGGTTTTAAATCCAGTTTCAACCAGTAACAATGAGTTATCTTCATCACAAACTAACTGCAGGCACAGTTGCAGAAATAAAAGTGGATGATACTTTCATGCAAGAGTATGTAGGTTAAATTTATTTTAAAATTTCTTGGTGAGGGGGCAGTGAGGGGAAAAGCCAGTTAAAGATAAAAATTTTCAGAGCTACTTCCAGAGCAGTTCATCTTAATGTTGCATCATTTAAAGTCAATGTTTTTTCAGAAAAGCAGCAGCCATGTTTGGTACTTAAGACTTCTAGGGACTGATTTTTCCTGCATGTCTATAGTTCACCAAGAGCTGAAATGAAGGTATTTGAAACTAAGAACCCAAAAGAGGCATTCAAAAAACAATGAACAGTTCTGTAAACACTTAATTATGCATAGTCAGCCTGTGTAAAAAAACTTTGCCTTCTTTTCTATCTGGATTTTCTCAAATCTCTTCCATATATAGCCCATAAGTACCTAAAAATACTTCATAGGTAAATTCACAGGCTACTGAATATCAGCCATATCGGGAAAAATTGTCAGTCCCTGAAATCATATAGGTTAAATATATATATGAAAGGATACTGCATAAATGCTCCTGCAATTGAAAAGTCACAAGACAACCTGTCAGCAGAAGTTATATTCTCAGAGATTATGTTCCCAAACAAGGGAATGAAGCTGGAAGAAGGGATACAGGTGTCCCCAGTGTTTGCAGACGAAGACATTTTAAGGAATGTCAGCTGGGCTTGGGAGACCTCATATCCCACAGCCTCTGCAAGCCAAAATGGATCTGAACTCAGGAACTCCATGTAACGCAAACTGACTTTCCAACATCCTCAGAGCACTTCCTTTTTTTTCTTTTTATTTTAATGAGTTCTCCACATTTGAACATCACCGAAGGCAGTTTCTTACCACTCTGCACATTCATTCACTGTCCACCAACTGACCACGTGATAAACTTAAGCTGTGTGGCAAGAGCTAATGATTTGTATGCTTTAATCTGACTGTATAGCTTTCCCAGGACTCATTTCCTTATTGAGCTGCAAGGGTAAAAAGGACAAGCCAAAGCAAGTTAGCAATTCCCAAGCAGCCACAGATTAGACGTGTCATTTTACAGGCATTTCATTCCTGACTGTAAAGATCAGCCAAATAAACCTGTACTGAAGAACCCCTTCTTCGTAGCAGCAATACCAATGTAACATCACTTCTGCTTTACTTAGCCTTCTAATGCTCTTGCTTCCCTGAATGCAGATCCAGCAACATCAGGTACTTTGCTCATGAAACAGATTTGTAAATGAACCATTCTCCCCATTCATCAGGCAATTTTGCATACTCTTTTGCTCAAGACTCAGCCAGCTGTGGCCACACAGCAGATGCTAGCCAAATGTTCCCATTTCCAATGGCACGGTCAGTGCTCTAAAACCTACACAGGTCCTGGCAAGTACAATTTTTCCAGGAGTCTTTTTGGATAAAGACTCCCCATTATATTTTTCAATTTACAACGGTTGACAGAATAGTAAGGGAAAATGATGTCTTTTCATATCTGTAATTATTTTTGCCACAGTCTCCAAAAGTGAGAAGTTAAAGGGAAAACGAGTCCCAACAGATTTTTTTTTTCTAAATTTCAGAAAATTTTAACCTATCCTATCGTATATCTTAGTGAAATCACATTGGTGTAACATAAACCATATAATGCAGAAGAACTCAAAATAAACAACCCTGGAGTAATGCAAGGGTCTTGGCAGATTGGTTCCTCCTAATTTATAAATTCAGCTAAATCTTTCCTTCAGGGTGAGTGCAGGGAGGCAATCTAAAAAAAACTAAGTATGTTTTTCAAAATGGCATGACACGTCCTGTGGTGAAAATGCTTGTTACAACTAACATTACTCTGCATTTTAAGTGAAACTGCAAAATCCTTTCTGCTTAGTGCTGTCAACACATATAGAGCTGGTTACCAGAAAGGCCTCTTTTTCTCTGATTTCATTTTACGTTCTGAATCCAAAAAGTCTAAAATGAATCTGTGCAAACTCTCAAGGAGTGGAAAACTACATGAAGGGATATTCTGAGTATCAGCCTGTATCATTCATAGAAATAGTAAGAGATTCTGAGGCCTAGCAATTGCTTGCTATAATTTGCTCTGGTGCAACCATCGTTTTAGAATAGAAGATAAGTTAATTTTAATTGAAGAAGTGTATTAGAAGAACATACAGATGAGCACCCTGAATCTTGCATCATCAGTTTTACAGCAACAAAAAGGCTTTAAAGAAACTTGCCATATACAGCAAATTAGCATTGATCTAGTCAAGTCAACAGAACTGTATCTTTTTACAACAGCAAAAGGTTTGTCCTTACAGTAATCTCTTCTTGCCAAGTGATTTCAAGATGAAAGTTCAGTACAAATCATATTATAATATTACTCACATTATATTTGACTTTCTAATAGCAGAAATTGCAAATTACTCTTATATCAGTCTCTGAGTGGCAATCCAGTATTCATGAAATATTCATGAGCTATGACTTAATCAGAAGTGGAGATGTTTTCACAACTTGACTGTTACGGTCTTCCAAGAACAACTGGTCTTGCTTTACAATTCAAGAACTTTATGGTATACAAACTTGTGCCTTTCTGCTATGCCTAGCACTAAGCATTCTTAAATACCTTTTGAAAGTCTGAAACATAGCAATAATACTCAGGAAAATATTCTTCATTTAGTGCTGTGATAGAGAAATATTTTACAGCTGGCACAAGCACACTACTAACATTTATAGTAGTCAGCATTTATTTTAATTCATCATCATTTTGCAAAGTAGCTGTCCAGAGGAGTCAAACTCAGGCAACGATGCTGTTTTTAACTGCTGCTATGCATTTTGTTTCTGTAGAATTGCCAGTGTAGAAAGCATGAGATCATAAATTAAATGTTAGTATCTTGTACATCAATACTACACCTCATTGTTAAACTACTCTTTCTCCACCTCTGGATCTTTGCCATGCATTTTAATAGAAAGGAGAAAAAAAAGGGAAATACTGATATATCTGACCCTGGGAAGACTAAAAGGCATGCCAGAATATATGTATCTAGTTTTTATGATCCATGTGAGCTAAAAAACTGACATAGCTATCGGCTACCCTTACAAAATGCTTAGCATTAGTTCTAATATTGCAGAGATTCTGAAGGAGAAAGATCAAAACAGCAATTTTGATCTTCATTTTATTAGTCAGCCCTCTTTTCTTAATGAGATTCCATTAAGCTGCTCTTCAGTCCAGACATTTTTAGACTAAATAAACTAACCGCAAGGTAGAATATTAGCTGAAGGAATGTTCTCTGCTCCCTTTAACCTTGAGCAAAGAGACAAATACAACAAACAGATGCAGATTGTGGCCCAAACTTATATACCTAGGATAAACTGGAGTGGAACCACAGTTTTCACTAGGTAAGTGAATCTTCCCCTTATTCACCAGCTGAGGCTAAATTCCACCACTCACCAACCCAATCTCTGGGTTGTATCTCTATGCTGTGCATTAGTAACAATGCCAATAAACAGTCCATTCCTCTGTATTGGGTATATATTGTAAGGGTTGGGTAGCAGGGGGGCCACAGGGGTGGCTTCTGTGACAAGATTCCAGAAGCTGCCCCATGTTAAATCAGACCCACCACCAGCCAGAGCTGAGCCAGTGAGCGATGCAGGTTGTGCCTCTGTGAGAGCAGGTTTAAGAAAGGGAAAAAACTGCTGCACAACAGCAGCTGGGAGAGAGGAGTGAGGAAATGAGAGAGAAACAGCCCTGCAGACGCCAAGTCAGTGAAGAAGGAGGGGGAGGAGGTGCTCCAGGCACCGGAGCAGAAGTTCCCCTGCGGCCCACGGTGAGGCCCATGGTGGAGCAGGCTGTCCCCCTGCAGCCCATGGGGTACCACATGGAGCAGATCTCCACGCTGCAGCCCGTGGAGGAGACCACGGAGGAGCAGGCGGATGTGGCCTGAAGGAGGCTGCAGCCCATGGAGAGCCCCCGCAGGAGCAGGCTCCGGGCCGGAGCTGCAGCCCGTGGAGAGAAGCCCACGCAGGAGCAGGTGATCCGGTGGGAGCTGCCACCCACTGGGGACCCGTGCTGGAGCAGTTTGCTTCTGAAGGATGGACCCCGTGGTACAGACCCATATTGGAGCAGCTCTTGAAGAGCTGCAGCCTGTGGGAAGCCCACGCAGGACCCGTTCGGGAAGGACGGCATCCCGTGGGAGGGACCCCACGCTGAAGTGGGGCAGAGAGTGACCATGAAGGAGTGGCAGAAACAAAGCGATATAAACTGACCACAGCCCCCGTTACCCTGCACTGCTTGAGGGGGGAAGGTGTTTTTAGTTTGCTTGTAGTTTCTCACTTGTCTAGTCCACTAGTGATAGCAATAAATTATATTAATCTCCCTACTTTGGGTCTGTTTTGCCCGTGACAGTAATTGGTGAGCAACTTTCTTGTCCTTATCTCAGCCCTTGAGCCCTTTTCCATCGTATTTTCTCCCCCTGTTCCTTTGAAGAGGGGGAGTGAGAGAGCGGTTGTGGTGGAGTTTAGCTGTCCAGCGGGGTAAAACCACATCCTCTTATTGCTATAACTTCTAGTAATTATTCAAAAATTATAAATAATAACCAGGTTGTCTTTTTTAACATCACAAAAGGGTATTAATATATTCTATATTCTGCCAAGGAAAGTTAAAGACTTTAATACGCTATTTGACAGATTTAATGTCCAAAGACTGAAGTTTTTAAAAACTACCAATGCTAAAGAGACACAGTAATGCATATAGTTACAGATACTGACTTTCAGTAATACCTTTAAAGGTCTTAGAGGAGTATTTTAACTCACTCGCAAGAAAAATTGTGCAGTAAACAGTTACTAAAATCACTAAGGCCCTTCATATGCTTTTTTCTTTGTTACTTTTTACTTGTGCTGACTCAGTTAATGTAAGGACACCAAGTCAGCTCTAATAACTTATTGACTTCAAGCAGTCTTTATTAACCAAATCCTTCCTTGCAGAGCAGCAGTTTATATTTGCGTTGCATAGCCCTAGATGCCTTCTCTCTCTCAAACTCTCTAAGGAAAACACAGAAGAAAGACCCCTTGGGGGAAACTTCTCAAATCAAATTAGTGAAACTGAGCGTGGGTCAGGAGAGGAAAGATATGTATTCGGAGAAGCATCAACACGGCTAAGATTTAGAGGGCAACTCAGCTGGTCTGTTTCCAAAGTAAAAATGTTCTAGGAAGAAAAAAATGAAGGCATCACCCCCTTCTTCATTTTTTCTTCCTGTTTGTCCATTTACAAACCAAACACAAAGTCAACTATTCAGATGAGGAAGTCCTATCCAAACCTTCTGTTGATGACAAAAGATACCCTGTGATTATTTTCCTAATAGTTCTGCTTTCTAATTAAAGAGGAAACTAGGCACTCGTTTAACCTATGCTTCATTTTAAAACATGCTTCATTTTAAAACATCAAAGTTAAACCTTCTGTTTTAACCTTAAAAATAACTTTCAGTCAGGGTCTAGCGATCTTGCAAAAGCTTGTTACCAACTGTACACCTCAAGTATGCATTTCTTAGTTACAAAGCTTCTTCAAGAGTTTGGAATTATTAATTTCAATTTATATTGGAATTCATATCAAGTGAGGTAATTATGCAAATTAGTACTAATTCATATTACTAATCTATGGATTGCTGAGCTATGATTTTCAAATAGATTAGATCTGTTCAAAGAGTAAAAAAAAAAAAAAGGAAGAAGAAGAATCAAAGGAAAACACGTTTTCTTCAGAAATGATTTTGTCTTTTCTTGGGGCAGAGTAGGAGACTTTTGATTCTTCCACGCCTAACAGACAAACCAACAAATTAGCAAATCATCCATGCAGTCTCGCAGCCTCCCATGTAAGAATTTTACCAGCTACAAGGAAGGGCAAATACCTCCAAACTTTGTCATTAAGTGCCAAAGCAGAGGAAACAAGTTCTGTCCAGATAGTTCCAGCCTTCCCGGGGTCAGAAATCTCTGCTTCAGACCTATAACATCTAACTCTGCAGGACAACTTACAGTAAATGTCCACAAAAGGAATATAGAACATTTATTTCTGATGCTCCTTCCAACAAGATGGCGTTCAGAACCAGTCAGAAGAGAAGCACAGAAAGTGGCAAAGCAACTTTTCTTTCAGCAACACTAACTTTGTCCAATTTTATGTGTTCGGTTTTCAAGTCCTGATCATATCCTTCAACTGATATGAAAGCCTGCATTTCCAGGGTTCTGGAGATCCTGCAATTGAACTTTTTGACATTTTACACTTCAATCTGATCATTGCATTGCATTAACAGGTTTCCATATTTAATGTAAACATGCAAAAACACTGAGAAGTTTAAACAGAAGAGTTTGAGATCTACTGTGAGGTAAGTGATGTGAGTACGATGAGCCTGTCCTCTTACTTTTGTCTCCTTCTCCTAAACTCAGTTTCAGACCTATAATACTTATGGATTGGAAGAGTTCATATTTGGAAGTGTATTGTGCTTTTTTCTTATAGTAAATGTCAAAAGTTTCTACCACGTCCAACTCCAAATCACTACTCTCTTTTCTCTTTTTAAGAAACTGTACAATGATCAGGTGACAGGCTGATAGTTACAGTTAAAAAAAAAAAAAAGATGAATCTTCTTATATAAAATTTGTGCCTATGACAACTACACCCTGAAAACATTGTTTGCTGCTCGAAAATGTTTTTGATAAGCCAGACTTCAAGCAACTTGCATGAAATCAAAAGCAGAGGAAAACAATATTAGAGGACTGCCAGGTGAAAGACAGCAGGGAGCAAGAGTTTTCTATCTAAACACTGAAGGACTACAATCAATTGCATAGACTTATATCCTACATTCAATAAGTGACACTTAGATAAATGTTACTCACCTGCCTTAGATCCAAGGTGATGGTGACCCAGTGGTATTGCCTTCCATTCTGAATGCTAGGACTTTGCCACCAATTATTGGTACCATCAATTGCACTGGAAATTGGGTGGTGTTCTGTTTTAAAACACACACAAAAAAAATAAACATCTATTGAAAATTGATCTAAAACTATCTTCTCTGACCCAGCACATTTATTTCATGCAGGGTATAATTTCTTTCTGCCATGAAGTAAAAGTTGAGGTTTGCCTCCAGACAAAAAGGCTGTCATTGGACTCTGTGGTGCTTAATGGTGATTTAAGGTTTGTGCTTTCTGTCAGTCCTTTGCTTAAAGGCAGCTTCACTCATGTAGTAGACACACTAAAAGCAAAAAGTATTTGACTCCAACGCACCCCGTATTCACTGGGAAGGGTCAAAGGGAACAACACAAACCAATGAAACACACAAACAAAACAACAACAACAACAACAACAACACTATGAAACTTGCCTTTGGGATTGGCACTATGGTGGTCACAGACTCGGCACTGGGCATTGCGCAGGGGCCGTCCCGGGACATGCTCGACAAGTTTGCAGAACATCTCCGGTCCCTTCTCCCCACAGGTGGCATTGGTGGAGATGTGAGCGTTGCTGGCCAGGTTCAAAATGGCAGGGAACAGGCCTTGAAATAAGTAATGACTATCAATCACAGCATAAGGCAAGCAAAACACAGACATGGTTATGAGACAGATCTCTGAACATGCATGGTTTCATGACAAGCTTCTAGCCTAGAGACAGAGATGCAGAAAAATACAATGAAAACAGATTATTTTGTGAAAAGATTATCATACCAAACTGAGAACAGCACATCAACCGTCATGGCCCTGAGGCACCGCCTGTCTCCTCCACCCTGCTCAGAGCCCAGGACCCCATTTCAGTCCCTGCCCCAGTGATACTCCCTATAGCCAAGCCCTGCCCGGCCATGGGCCCCACCGAACCACGGGCCTACATCCCAGCCCTGTCACCAGGGAGGTGCCCCCAGCTGCCCGGCTCCTGGCTGAGGTGTAGGGATGGGCCCTGAGTGTCAGACCCTGCCCTGATGGACCCAGTGGAGCCCCCAACCCTCCTGAGGAACACAAGAACTAGTAAGCTAGCTCTCTTCCAGTTACTAAACCTTCTTGCCACATTGTGAAATGATCAAAACCAGGAGGAAAACTGGACCTCTGCCGGAAGAGATGATGAGCTGCACAGCAAGACCTCTTCCCGAGCAGAAAACAGCGTTTAACCCAAGCTCCCCAGGGCAGAAACACCACTGCCCTCAGTCACACACTGCCCACTCACGCGTTTTAAGGGCTGCATTTAGACCTTTACTCTGGGCTATTCTGAAGCCTGTGTAAAGTCTAAGGAAGATTTGGCTTGCCGCTTATTAATCTTTACACAAACATTTTGCCATCCTTTCAAACATTGCTGCTCTTGTGCACAGGAGTAATGAAAGATTGCTGTTACTGGCTTCAGAACTCAATATTTTCTAAAAGGAGTGAAGTTTTACTTGAGCTTGAAGGCTACTCTTAAGGCATACTTCACATGGCAGAAAGAAGTAAAGTAAGCACAGCTTCTCAGCAACTTTGTTACCATTTTCCAGCCTTCCCTCCTGAGCTAAAAAGCTCTTATTTCTTGCATGGTTACATTTGCATCCATCAGTACAGCACAGATACTCTATTTCTACTCAGAAACAACTCTGACAAAGAGAACCAATTTTTGAAAAAACAGACCTGTGTGTAGAGATTAAACATGATGGGCTGAAACCAAAGCTGGAGCCTTGGCATAGCATATTAAGAATACTGCAAGAATCACTACCGTTGCAACAGCAAGGTATCAAAATCACATTTCTGAAAGGTTTGTAGTTATTTTTCTTCTGTTACAAGGAACATAGAAAAAAAATAATTTAAGCATATTTGTGAAAACATATGCCTTTTTTCACTAGTACAACTACATAGATTCTTTTCCTTCATTAATCTACAACATATATTACAAGATCACAATACTAAGATTTTGAGTGTTTTAGCTGTCCATGTCAACAAGGCAGAAGTCCTTTGATTTAAAGTGTTTTTGTCTGCCCAGTAATTACATTACACTGGAAAGGCTGGACAAAAGTTTTAGTGCTATTCAAACATTGACTCCAGCTTTTGAAAATGTGACTAAATCCTAACCTTCTTCACCATGGTATGAGTAATAAACAGAGTGTTTTCCATTGTGCTATACTCAAAACCTAACTGGAGGGAGATGGAACTTTTTATTTTTTTGAATCCTTACTTCATTTAAGTTAAATCTAGACTAGGTCATACACCTTGTTCTCATTATACATAAATCTGATGCAGATGAGGACATGGAGGACATACTATTGACCACTTTGGTGAGGTGGTTCTTCCATTAACATGCATTCTGCACCTCCTTCTTCTGATTACTGCAGTATTGGTGCAGTATTGCTCCAGACTTACAGCTGTGGGCAAAGCAGAAATGCAGCCCTCCGTTTTCTTACAGGACAAGAAAGCTCACTGATGGAACAGGATATCCTCTTCTACATCACTCTCTAATGATACAAAATCTTCTGTATTCAGTATTTATTACCGTTCATGAAGGCGTCTATCAGCCAGCCTTCAAGAACTAACTATTAACCTCCCAGGTCATTCATTACCTTCACTCACGTTACACAGTAGCCCTGCCATTTGTTTCCAGGGTCATCTGTTACAGTGACATAATTTGCCTACAATAACCTTCAGCCAACAGATTTGTGTGAAAGGAATAGCAAAGCTCTGAAAAAAAATTGCTGATGGCAAGCGCTGTCCTGGGTAACTTTCATTCCAAAATCCCAAGCTCAGGTCAGGTTCACACACTGTAGCATTCACTCTAGACTAAGCCCCTTTGCCTGCTTGTCATCAAGCCTGCCTTTTATCAAATTCACCAATCAATATGAAATGAATACAGTATGATGGCATTAAGGTCTCATGATGAGTTTTCTGGGTTCCACAGAGATAAGAAGAAAGGATATTTCAATCCAAGTGAGTTGCACTGGAGTTTTGTCCCAAGATCAGAACAAAAAATGAGAGGTTGTTAGCTTCATCCTGGAATGTGCTGCATCTCTTCAAATGCTAGCTGATCACATCCATCTCTGATTCTCTGTAACGTAATCAAATTTTAAGGCAATTTGCAAATGTTTGGCCACTGATTCCAGTGGAGACTAAGAATAGCCTACAAGCTGATTTATAAAAAAACAGCAAGTATCTGCAATAAACAAAATGAAAAAAAGATGCAAATTTAAAAGAACTTAGTTGCATCTTTACAGTACATTGCTACTCTTCAGTCATTCAGCATGTTTTTAAGAAAAATCTTAAGAAAAACTGAGTGTTCATAATGGTGAGATAAAGCAGTCTTAGATGCTCCTCTGCTATAAAAAAAGAAAGAGAAGACTATAACCATCTGGTAAAATACATTTTCACCTCTCTTAGGGAGAGGTAGGTGTGCTAAAGACGAATAACCACAGAATCAGTCATTTAAATGAGCCAATTACAGATAAATAGCTGACTGTCATCAAATCCTGCTTTAAAATTCAAGTGGCAGCAACTGACATAAAACTCCAATAGAAGATACCACACATCATTAAACTGAACTTTTAGCAAATGATATTTGCATTCTTACAGGCAGTGATGCAACTTTTACACTTTGCTATCTGAAGTCCAGCACAAATGATTGATTGGAATAGATTTATCATACTTATTCCCACTAGAAAGGAAAGGAAGTGCTACATACAAAATCTTCACCACTTCACTGCTGAGCTATCAGGCTCCATTATCATATTATACAATCATACCAAAGAGGCTTTGAAATAGCCTTGAGAGACCTCTGCAGGGATGGCTACAATCTGTAGAGTTCAGTTGTGGCTTCTCAGCCAACTGATCTAGTCTAGTTGACTATAGGCCAACTGTTAAAATACCTTGTTGCCAATTTTGCATTTAAGCACCTGCTACTTCATCTTTCTAACACTGAGCCCATTTCTGCGTGGGAGGTACTGGCCAGCATTTTGTAAGAGACTATGGCAGTCCCGAGAAGCTAGAAGAACTTCTGAAGTAAACGCATTTACTTGTGAGTGCTGGCCAACCCTTTTCATCGTAAGGTAAACTCTTTAACTTGACTTATCCCAGCTACTCAGCTGTCCATTTGCCCCAAACCAGAGATTCACACACCACTCAATATCACAAAATTAACTGCGTGTAGTTGTAAGTTTGACCTCAAGAAAGAATAACAATGGTTCACTAATTCAGCACAGAAGTGGAGCATGATGTTTTCACTAAATATTCAACCAAATTGCTCTCATTTGTAAGGACTTGGTTTTACCCAGATATAAGACTAAAACTACAGGAAAGCTGAAAACCTGTGTGCCTGAGTGCATACTGTCAGAATTACACCTTTCAGAGCTTTCCTACTGAGGCAGCAGTAAAAAGCCCCACACTCAGAGAAAGCAGACGGAATCAAATCCCTAACAAAGCCGTCTGCAATGTGGATATGGCAGAATTTGTCACATTAACTCTCTACAATGTTTGACTCTTAAAGAAGTGACAAGGAAGAATCTAAAGGTTAGACGAATTTGCAGTAGGTATAGCTCAGCAGGCAGACCTTGTGGTGAAGGACATAATGTTAATATTTTACCAAAAGTCGGAGAAAAGGCTTGTTCATAATGAAGTCAGTTGTAATGTATTTGAATGATGGCTGAACTGGTGGTCAGCTGCAGTATGCCAGGTAAAAGAAAGACAGGCAAAGAGCTTTTAGGTAGATGAGGCAGTCAACATTTATTTTATGTGCCTCCATGTGTCTATCAACTCTAACCCTTTAGAACAAGACAGTTGGAGCATGCACTTTGTTGGGGCAGATCCAAAGTGCTGACAATTCACACAAAGTTATCATGAATGAGATATACCACTGCGTGAGTAAAAGATGTTTGCACGCAGGACACCTATCCATCTGTCATAAAGATTACGGCTGGTTGTATGGCCTAGATTTCTTTGGGAATTATTCTACTTTGAAACCAGTGTCTACAGAAGTCTTCACAAGCTCCTTGTTACAGAGATGTGTACCATCCTTTTTACTGGATTCTTAATTCTGGGTGGTTTTATAAGTTTTCTTCATTTAATTGATTCTGGTACCAGTATAGGCTAAGCATCCCTGAATTTTTCTGTATGAAGAATTTCAAGGATCTGGGACATGTTTGCGTGGTTCTGAATTTCTGGCAACTCCCACTGGATGCAAAATTCTGGACATGACCAATGCACATCTGTCAACACATTCTGGATAAACCTGATTTACCGCACATGAGCAGTCATTTCCATAGCATTTACATAGATCTGATACATCCTGGATTTACTCAACATTTTATCTAGCTCAAATAGCCTGCCCACGAACAGAAACATCAGCGCACTCTAGAGATATTAGACTTAGTCTACATGCTCAGGCCACAGCACAAAAATCACAAATGGAAATACAGAAACCACATGCAGGTGTGAGCCTTCTCTGCCATTTAGCACAGGCTTTTTAGACATTTATTCCCTTGCTCATCTTTAAATGATTCTCAGTTTAGGGCCACTGCCTGCATGCTGCACAGCTAGATCTGAATGAACTCCAATGCCAATCCTAAAGATTTTTTCACTCGGGAAATCAATAGTCTTTTATTACTGTTCTGTTACAGGTGCAGGGAGAGCAGGTTTGTGCGTTTTGGCAAAATTCATGTGTTGTCTGTGTTTTTGGATGTTTGACTTGTACGGATTCTCGCAATGTGACTGACAGGCATGGTGAAACAGTACCTCTTCCCTTTTTGCAGATGGCATGTGAAGAAACAGATTCCTCAGAATAACAATTTTCCTAGCAGAGGCATAGCTGATTACACAAAATTCATTTATTTTATAAAAACAGTTGTACAAACAGAAGGAAACATATGGGACTACCGCTTTACTTGCTGGCATAGTGAAGCATATGTATGTTCAATAAGCATGATAAAGATAATACTACTTTTTGTAACCTGTTAAGCACAGCAAGGATGGCAAAACTTCTCACAGGAAGGCCACATTTAAAACAGCTTCCCACTGAATCCAGATTAACTAATCTGTATGATACCCCAATAAACTGAATGAATCTGGGACTTTTTTTTTTTTTTTTGGAAGAAATTAGAAGACAAAACGGATGGAAAAAGAATGCAAAAGATTACCTGAAGCAAACCAAGTACTGAGACCAGAAGGTGACAACGTTTTTCAGCATTGTTCGTCAGTGTACACAATGAAGACTTCCACCCAGACTTCAGTGAACAGTTCTACTGAGACATTCAGCAAAGTAACCGCTTGATTTTCTGCAAGTATTTTGGCTTTTTTTTTTTTGTGCCGAACATAATAAAGCAGTAATTCACAAGTGAACAAAGTAAATGTGACTTAAACATAAGAGCTGATGTGTGCAGTAACAATGAGCTTTTTATTGTGTCATTTCTCAGAAGCAGAAATACTTGAAGGGGTCTAATCTCATTTGCAAATTAATGTTTTAAAAAAAATGTAAGGCAATGAGCACTTCATAACAAGTGGGCAATGTTGAAGTTTGCTCCCTAGCAATAGATTTGTTATTTACTGAAAATATTTACAGAGGACACAGTGACAGTTGGTCACAATAGTTTGATGCACTCCAGGAAAACACAAAGGACTAGGGACAAAATGTAGTAAAATGTCACAGAACATTAAAATTTATAAAATGTGATAGTATTACACTGCAGAAGCTGGGGTCACATTCTTTATAACATTCTCAGACAGTTTTCAATAGCACAGATGTGTTTTAGTTTTTCTGTCCTATTCAAGTTTTGGACTAAATGAGTTTACTAAATAAAAGCCCTGGAACTATCCCACTTGGGTTTAGATTTAGATTCTTTGCCTTCTTAATATATTTACCCTCATTTTATTTCACCAGCAAATGGCCCTAGCTTAACCTTTTCTACATACCTTCATCCTATCAGTAACAATGAAAATCTGGGTTGATTTCCCTAAAATAAATGGGCTTAAATCCCTAATTTCTAACTCCTGGAATTAAGGCACAAACTCTCTGTTCCTATAGTCAGCAAGAAATTTGTGGTGTAACATCCAACCTGCCTTATAATCCATTTTGCGGAGACATTGCCTAAAGATACGCATTAGCTGCAGCATCAACCCATGTGAAAAGCTGAAAGCTTCACTGAAAGTTACACATCAGGTTTACACAGCAAGCCACTAAGAAATCACTTTGAAAACTGACTACTCATTTTTCTGTAGCTCTGCAGAGAGCAGAATTTCTGCTAGCACAACACAAAGTTTACACGAGCCAAATAAGGGGTACAGTTTTATTAGCAGCACCTCTACAAACTTTAATTTGGAATATTTAGATTAGACTATTCCAGATTAAAAATAAATCCTCACTACCATGACAGATTATCTTCTCCTAGAACCTGTTTTGTTTCCTCATGCTGTACAGCAAAGCTGACTAATGTGTCAATCACAGAAATACTACTCAGGGAGACTAAATTTATTTAATTCAATCCATTTTGAATATAAAAACATACCAAATTTGTCTACTCTGTTCTCAAGAGCTTCCAGTGAGAGATATTCCTCAATATGAGTGCTTTATCACTTGAGAAGTTACCAATTTTTAGTCATCATTGCTCCATTCATGATCTGTCATGATCTTGATTACAGCTTTTGATTACCTGAAAGGCTGTTATCACACGCACTTTTCTCTTTTCCAGACTAAAGAAACAATCCTTTCAGTCTTCCCACAGTCAATTTTCTAAACCTCTTATCCTTCTGAATTCTTGGCAGTTTGCATCTCTCCAACAGTGTAACTCTTCAGACCTCATCAGCACCAACTGGAGTAGAAAAATTTCTTGAATTCTTGACAGTTTCATTAGCACACCCCAGAATAAGCTTTGTTTTCTTTGCAAGGTACTACAATTCAGTTTGCATTGCATGCTAAGGTAAATAAAGATCCTTTTTGGTTGTTCCGCTTCCTAGTCAGTCATGAAAGAGAACTATACTCCAAACCTGAGCTCATCCCATAGGCTGGTGATCTGCAAAACAGCTTCCTTTGCAGCCATTTGCTGAATACTCATAAACCCTTGATTTCAGAAAAATCTGCTGATTATTTTATAGTTCTGATTCCATAAAGCTTTTTGCAAATCACACTTAAATCAACAGAAACACCAGAAGGGGAAGAAAAAAAACACACTACAGTGGTTAATGGGACCAGTAACATTCTGTTTGAATCCTGCAAGCTGTCAGAGCACAAACAGGCTGCAGAAGACCAAACCCTGTCCTTCCCTCTGCCCAAAGAGCAGAGCTTCTCTGCCAAACGTCTTCTGCTGTTGCTTATGTGCATTCAGCATTATTAATGAGAGCCTTAATGTTGACAGAGCACTAGCAGCAAAAAGTATTGACTACTGTGATCTGCCCTGGGCTAGATGATGTGCTAATTAACAACCAATGGCTCGGAAAAGTATTGAAAAGAAGTATAACACTGCAAATTGATAAAGATGCATTCTTGCTAATTCAGGCTGGAAATACAGAAGGCAAAAGTTTGCTTAATCAAGAACGAACATCAGCTGTACTACTCCCTCACACAACCTAGTTTCCCCTCTACAGTTTGTGAAGATTAAAAGCAACAGTCTGGCATAACTTCCACAGTTTCCTTCAAATTCTCTGCACCACCACACAGCCAGGTTGATGATCAGAACACAGCAGATAAATTGAACAAGGAAGAAAAGTTACCCAGACTTAATGCCTCAACCCTAATAAAATACTAAATTTCAAAGTGTAAGAAGCATGTTAAATATAAAAGGCAATGGAAAACTAAGGGTAAAGATAGAGAGAAGGCATTTGATCCCAACTAAGTCTTTATTGCAAGATGTTAAGGTACCCTGTATGCAGTATTGGAGGATGGTGAGTTAAAATTAAGAAGTTACCACACTCACTGGAAAAGTTCTATAGTGAAGGAAACTGAGACTTCCAGATTAAATGTTTAGAAAAAAAGGCAGCCAAGCAATACTAATACATCCCCCCAGAAACCCGAATCTTGTCACCTGTTAGTTACACAATAACTAATGCTATTAAACAAAGCATAGCTTTAGACACCATAGATGTGTTAGACACCAGTCTGGACTGAACACCAACATTAAAATAATATCCTTTACATTATGAAGTCAAGTGCTAACAAGATAGTTAATGGCAACTTTACAATGGCCCATCTTCTCTTGTGAGTCCCTCGTGCTCTGAGCTTGCAAACACAGGCTTAAATCATATACTCTGTCACAAAGCATGTACTTATATTGGAAGCAGAGAGGATAAGGATGCAAAGACATGGGTCAGCATACAATAGCATAACACTGAAGGAGTCTGAGCAAGCGACTTTCAGCAGCATCCAGAGATTCCTACAAATGAGCTACCTTGTTGCCCAAAGGAGTGCATGTCACACTTGACAGCCTTCAGTTGAAAACACTCAACATTTTGAGGGAATAAAAAACATTGGTAAATATAATAGCTTAAACCACAGCCTTGAATAGGATTTATAGCTTTATGTCTTGGTCCTTCACAAATTTCACACATCAGAGACAAAAAAAAAAATGACTTTTGCATTTCTGGGAATAAAAAAAAGATCATCGAAAACTTTTATCACACAAATTTCTAAATAACATGGCATTAACTGTCTGCTTTCTTTCCACCAGAACAAACTAAAATACAGCAGGAAGAAAACTAGCTTTCATGCTAGTTCATACATCGAACAGTATGACTGGATATAAAAGTCAAGAAACTTGTGAATACTTTCTACTAGTATCATGCATTTTCAAAGTATAATCAATATTTCTTCTGTCCGGTCTGGTCTTGTAAGTACACTTTGTTTTCTACCATCTTGGCTTGTTCAAGAATCTTCCTAGAAGTTGCCACAGTATTTACACCAAAGTAAAAGAGCCAAAAGTTGACAGATGGGCAGGCTGCCAAGGAACAACAAACCTGCTAGACCATGAAATTAGTTCTTTCTTGTTCACCAAAAGCTTTTTCCACATGTTGAGGAGTCTACATCATTGTGTTTATTGGTTTCAGGGGTGTTTCGGTTTTGTTTTGATTTAAGCATCACACTAGTTTTTTTTCCTGAAGTCACTTTAATCTTGGGAACATTTTTCACTCAAATCTGAGGTAAATACAATTATTAAATATTTTAGTGACTTGCCAGTTTTGCTTACATGCAGCCTAAGAAACATTAGCTTAGGTGAATATGGCAGTAGTACTGGCAGTGTGATTGGCATGTCAAAGATTAGGGACCTCAGACTTCATTTATGATGTGTCCTAATTTCAAAGATGCAGAACATTTTTGTTCTTACTGACGTTAGATTTGAACTAGCCTTTTTTCCTACCTTCTGCTATGACTACCTCAACAGATAACAGCTCATCCTGTGCTTCTTTCCTATCACCAATTTTCAACCGGAGGAAACAGCCTTCCTTTAAATGAAAATCGTGTCTGGGTTTGACCCTAATTAAATTTGCATGCATAAATGTGCAGCATTAGGCTTCACACTGAGTATAATAAATTGGAAGTTATGACCCAAGTATCTATTAGCTCTCTCATGATTCTAAATTTATATTTATTACTTGCAAATTCTGAGGCCTGAGATTGAAAAAAAAAATTTAAGGTGTAGTAGTCCCAGTCATTTCTATACTGTGACCCAGTATCACAACATTACAAAATGTTACTACTCCTTTTCCCACATAAACATAAAGAAGGATCCCTTGAGGCTGCTGGCATCTCCTTGTGATCATAAACCATGTCTTATAGCAACTCGTAGCACTACAGGGTAACTCTGAAATGCAGTTTTCACTTAGTTCATTTAAGCCTTTTATTCACTAGCCATGTATCAAAACAAGATGTATATATGGCTTTTTTGGTTTCCTAATATGAATGCACTATCTTAATATTACCGTGTACAGCTGCAATAGATGAAGTTAAATGTTTATTTAAAATAAGTGGACTTTTTCCATTAATTAACAAAAGTTATTTCAAGTTGAAAAGTTTTTGGCACCTCAGAACTACCAGATCTCCTGTTTTACATAGCCCTGTGTTTTTTCCTCACACAGAAGAAAAACATTTTCATTGACAAAGCCATTGTTAGAGCATGTACTGCCCTGTATCACTGCCAGATCTTCCTGGGTGGAAGGGAACGCGTTTCCTCTAGCTTGGATGGAGCTGGTACGATTTGCAACTGGTGTAACACTTAAGACAAGCAAAACCTGATCATTCTCTCATCTCCACTGACAAGATTTCACATCTCCAATTTAAATGGTTAATTGGGAAATATCCTCTGTATGGCTTTTTTGTATGGTGTTTAATATGCTATAGAGGTGGTGCTCTGCTTTTTGCAAGACGTAAAACATACCCTGCTACATTTTTCCCTAGGCATTTTACTCCAGGCAACAAAGTAAAATTATAAATTACCTTACTTTGTTTACTTAAATTTGCCTGTCTTGACGCACAGGTTAACAAATGCGCAAGGCACAGTTTGCATCTCTGTAATTTAAAAATATTAGTAGCAAGTCATTTTCTGTTTCAAACCCTCACCACTTTCAAACACGCATTATTTTACAGTAAGTGTCCTTGTGAAAATCGAAGGCATTTGTGTCACACAGGATAAATTCCTGAAAGTGTAATTTTAAGGACACAACATGAAAGAGGGGAAAAACAATACTGCAAACTAAAAAAAGTTCTCTTCTGTATTACCATCAATGCTCAATAACTCAGCCAGCCACATGGAATTTTAATCAAGTGTCCTGAAAGAATTTTGCCTTTGGCCTGAAAACAAGAATGATGCATTTCAGCCTGAAGGGTCATTTTTAAAGTAAATTCTAACAGCCTGAAGAGAAGGCTTGAGAGCTGAAGTCCTTTAATTTAAAATTCAGCAATGCTACTGCAACCCTAAGGAAATCTGCAAAGCACATTTTGGATCCTACCCTGAAACACCCCAAACATTTCTGCTGATTTACTGTGGGAAATGAAGCAATTATCTAGGTAGAGGTGCAGAGCAGGAAGCATGTATTTCTCATTGTCCTTAAGAACTGACAAGACGAAGAAGGCTACTCAAGTTTTAGAGAGAGCCTGTATCATCAGTTGATACTACATGGCATATAGAAGGATTTTTCTTCTCTGGGGAAAACGTCCTGACGTTTTCCCTTCCACTACACTACCAAGAAGCCTGTTCTTACCCTCTTTTCCTATTACCAAAGCAGGATTTTCAGCCTACCAGAGATAACCAAACCTGGATTTTTTCAGTTCCCACTATTACTTGTGGCAGCACAGCAGTAGCAGATCCCTACACCAAGCGCCTGCAATAAAAAGTTTCTGAGCAACCTTACTTATCGCTGGAGCTAAACATCAGTGTGGCAACCTCTGATTTACGCCAAGACGTGCTGAAGTCAGCTATCCACCAGCAGTCATGGTTTCTACCTCCTGCTTCACTGGTGCCTTCAGGTCACACACTATCTCTCATCACTACAGAAAGATCTATTCTCCTCTGGTTATTGTGCAATTCAGCTCGAAGTTCCCTGCCCACTCCATGCATCTTTCTCATTACTTGCAAACAACAGCTTCCTCTGCCTCACTGAAAACCTGCACTGTACTTTGCAGAGTCATTTCTCCCATTAGAAATATCACCATCAGAGTATTATGAAATACAAAAGAAATTAAGCTGTCCCTTTTGTGACCACTCTAAAGTGGAGAGCGGTCATCCATTTGACTCTAGTGTTTGTATTTTCTATGTGCCTTTAGCAATGACAAACTTCTGGTGGATGTTGGCAGACACACTGTAAACCTACTTAAAGGAAGATAAAGTGTCCTAAGGCTTGATACTTGTCAGTCTTAGCTTAGAATTCATGTTTACTTCTAAATGTCCATTTCAGTAACAAGCTCATATTTTTCCATGAGTAAAAAATATACGGTTTCTAAAATTCTACTGACTTTAGTGAGATTTATTGTTGATATGAAAAAAATAAGCCTTTGAAAGTGCCCAGTTTTATTCACAAGTCATGGAGTGCTAGATACATGACAGATTTGCTTTCGATTTGTAAAGATGTTTTTTATTCTGTAAATGAGATATATTATCCCATAAATGCAAATGTACAATTTAAAAAGAGCACATTTAAATGACGTACCAAACCATTGCATTAGTTAGCATCTACTGAAGGAATAAATGAACAATTGTCTGTAGATAAATGTAAATTCACAGCTATTCTCCCAAAGTCAGTGGAGTTAATTTGATCCCTCCTATTCCCATCAAAAAGTTGAACTCTGGCATATTTTAAAGGGTGTTTTCTGGTAGAAGTCATTTAGCATGCATTTTAGAGACTCCACAGGGTAAAGCAAATGGATGGAATCCTAGAAATTTCAACAGTATGTATTTCACAACCCCAATTCAAACCAGGGTTTCCACACACCCTGACCATTCAAAGAACCTTCACTGCAAACTTCTGCTATCTAGCCCCTCTCACCAATAAAGCAGAAACAACCTAATCATCAGCGGCATTAGCAGACAGTTACAACCCTTTTTTGCCTCCCCTCTTACAGCAGTGCAAGATACAAACAAAAGTGAGCACGAGAAAGGCAAGTAAAATCTGTGAATGGTGTGGCATGGAGGATAACAAAACATGCATTAGCTACTCATGCATTTGAATGAGAAAAGGTTGTAAGGGAACACTAGACCAAAAAAAGACTGATGTTGTTAGCAGTGAGTGCCTCCAGGAACTGGTTTTCTCCCTTCAGTAAAGCAACTCTCAGAAATAGGGAAGGTGTGATCTGATTAACTGGCTTTCCAAGCACAGGCATTCTACTGGAACTGGGCGCTCATCAATTCACTCAAATGCTTTTTGGCTAGATAATCCCGGCTGGATCCAGAATAACTGTGAGAAGTCGGTAAGGACTGATCCTACCCTCCCGCACCCCGGGCAGTGGCTCTGCCTGGGGAAGACGCAGTAGAAGAGCAGCACGGTTTAGCCACTTAATCAGGTCTACAGGAACAAAAATCCAATAATCAAATCAAGGCTATAGAAGTTGTTTCAAATTACCTATATGGGTTCTGCACCGTCCCTGCAGCCTTTCCACAAATAAAACCTTATACAAACAAATATGATAAAGGAGGCAGTGGACATGGGCCTATCTTCAAGGTCATTTGACAGCAAAACAGAACAGTAAAAATGCAGGCAGAGCCAAGGAGAAAATAAAGTTTCCACTTCAGGAAGACCATTTCTTAAACAGCCTTTTAACCTTTATTCTCATGCGGGAATCAAGAGGGGGATTGGATCTCACAGCACAAATAAATAAGCTCAGGAAAAGGAATTACCGTATGCTTGCAACACAACTTTCAAATCTGAGACTTTCTAAAAGAACTGGTCATGGAATATCTCTGATGGAGTCATTACTGTATTAAACAATAGTTTAAAAAAAAAATCATCAAAACCTAACAAGTTAATTCCTTCTGTTTTTATCAGCTTTGCTGAAGGCTCAAATCCACCGTCTACACAAAGCAGTAGCTTTGTGGTAGAAAAAGCACAGAAAAGATGGGACAAACCAGCTCAGGCCATTATCCCCCATTAGCCACTACTTTACACAACCTGCAAGGTTGTGCTGCTCGCAGAAAGGAAAGGGCTGGCCCAGCAGCAGGTGAGACTGCCAGGCATCCCCCCTTCCAGCTGCCCTGTGAACTCACGTGGCCATTCAAACAATTGTGATTTTTATAGAGATACTTTAACTACAGAAGAATGAACACAGATATACCTAACCTTTTTTGCTTCGACTCACAACTCCACCTGACGAAGCGCTCATGTCAAAACTCAAAGCCAGAGTGCTATACCCATCACACAGTGCCTCTGGGCATGAGGATCAGCCTCTGGGATATCACTCACATACCCAAAAACACATATAAATGGGAGGTTTGACTGATGTGCACCTAAGGTTTACACCAACTAAGGAATTGCAATTGCTGCAAGATGACCTAATCAATCTCACCTTGCAAAACTTCAACATACTATTTCTCTGTATGGTCAGAGAGAGATGCCTGAGGACAGCAGCTATTTAACACCTTTAGAAAAAATAAAGGCATAGGAGAAGGCAAACTCCATCTGAAGATCCTATGTGAGAGTGCTGTAAATACCAACAACTGATCAACACACTGATAGTCCTGATTTTCCAGAGATGCACTTTCTAAGCCCTCAGGGAATGAGGGAAACATTTATGACAGGTAAATTTTTTTTTTTTTTAAATCTTAATCTTCAGTCTGTTTAGCATGCTTTCATGAGATTTTTCTGTCATATACCTTTGCACTCTGAGAAAAGAAGAAATAGCCTGTGGCTTGTTGGTGCTAACTCTCTTTTAAAAGAAGAGGGGGAGGTGGCAAAGCTGAGATCTAGGACTCTCCAATCAACACCAAGCACAACGTTTTCTCCACAGAATGTCTAAGATGTTCTTTGCCTACCACCAGAAAAACTGAAAATTCTTTTTTCTCTCTTCCTGTCCCATCTTCAAGTCAGACTTCAATCATCAAAATTCTCACCTAGCTGAGCTCCATTACCTTTTACATTACACTTTTTATATTGCAAATTCTCTGAGTATTATCAAGCCCCATTCCTTTTTAATAGTTTTCAAAATATATTTGTATTTCCTATTAGGAATTTAGTGAACCTTATAATTTTAATACTGCAAAGGCGGCATTCCAGGGCATATGCAATGTGGCATCTGTTTCAAGTGACTTGGTAGGTAGGTAATCTAAAATTGAATTTGGTTAGAGCACTATACAGAATAAAGTCCATTACACTACGGCCTCAACAGCTCACATCTATGCAAGGCCCATAGCTCGACTTACAGCCCCTACTATACAGAGTTATGTTGGGGTGTGCTGAATCCTGTAGCCCAATAGAAGTGAGGCTGCTGCAGCTCCACTTTCAAAGGTCCTGTCAGTAGTTAAGCCGAGCATATATTCCCAATGGGCACACACATACAAACGCTACAGCACATACATGCATATGCAAATGGCCAGCCACACAGATCAACAAAGACAGACAAATGCAAACAGCACCGGTCTCATCCTGCACCCTGCTCTAGCTGATCAGAATGAAACCTAAGTGGAAAACATATACTCATATACATACATATACGCAATGTGGATTTCCTCAGTAGCTAGACTTGGACGTTCAGTCATTCTAGTAACTGGCCCTGTGATCCCAGGTCTCTCCCTTTACTGGCACCTGGGCATGTGAGCCCCTAAGGCCCACAGCCCCACTGCAGCTGCTGGCCCACAGCCCCACTTGCACACACCTACACACACCCACTGCGGGTCCCTCCAGCAACTGGTCTAGACTTTCAGCCTGCCCAGCAGCTGGCCCTGGTTCTTATCTCCATCTGGCTCATGCACAGATGCTAACTCATGTAGATGGGTCTCTTGGTCAACCCCTAGACTCATGGTCTACCCAGTAGTTGCTCTGGACCTCCTGATCCCTCTGGCAGCTGACTTCCAGACTCTCTGGTCTCTCCAGTATCCATCCCAAAATAATGGCTGCTTTGATACCTGGCTCCCAAGCCTCTCATCTACTTGCTGGCTGGTCTGGTTTGATCACACACTCTGGTCTCTCCAGCCACGGTCACCCAACACAGGTCCCTACAACTTGTGGTTCCCTCTCCTGACACTTCCACCTCCACACTCAGAGCACAGAGACCCCCTCACCCAGGAGAACAGTTAGAAACAGTTTAATAAAAAGAGAACAGACTACTGATGAGGTAGAGGACATGGCAAGACAAGCATGCTGACTGGCAATCTATTTACAGCCAACCTGTTTATCCTCTTATCCATCTTTATTACCCCACACTTGTCCTTTCTCAGACCACCTCGATCTCCCTCTCCCTACCTTCACCATTCCCGTCTTTGGCTCTTCCCCTATGGGGTACTTCTCCATAATAAGTCTTGTCCAATCCCAAAATGTTCTTTCCCTGCATCCCATAAGGAGTTGCATAACCAGTAGGCAGTCAGTCTCTGGAGAACTTCTCCCACAGCTCACAGTGATGGGTGTTACCGCTGGCCCATGGCTGATGACTATCATGGGACCATCCTGGGAGCGACTCATTTTTCTACTGGGGTTGCCCCGCTTTGTTCCTTTGTGTGTGTGAAGATGAGACTTATCACATAGCCTAACAAGTTAAGTAGAGCATGGACAGTTAGTAAGTATCTTATGACCCTGGTACTTAATCCAGGTGAAGACACGTGAGGGTCATATAGGTTTGCCGCAGTTAAGGATTCCAACCCAGGGAGAAAGTGAGCCAAGTTCACCATTCTTCCCAATTTTGCCAAAACTTAGAAGTTTCTCAGCATACCATAACATGAAGTGAATCTGTCTCAGATTCCTACCATATTTTTAGCTTATCGGCCTCCTGTCTCACACTGTAAGTTGCCGACAGCACTGCCTCTAAGCTTTCCACAAGTTGCAAGGGACTTTAGGTTTCTTTTACTGTTCTCTTGTCAGTAAAGAATATTAATACTAGTGGAAACATAGCAGAGATGTTAAGGAAAATACTTTAAAAAAAAAATCTTTGCAGGGGGTACAAATATTTCTTCCATTTCAGAAGATACATCAACCACTGACAGCTGGAGGTCAGGCAGAAATAGATCTTAGGAACAGAGTACCACTTAACTCTGTGCTGCAGGTTGATTACCCCTTTCTTTGAAATATCTAGTATTTAAGACTGGTGGAAACAAGCTTTACCCAAGCCATTAGCATATGGCAAGCTAAGATACCATATGGCAGTTTTGAAGTCCCTATGACATATTTCTTCATTTCATATAGAAAGTGCTTGGGGATGTAACATCCAGCTCATCTTGAAAGTGTAAGAAGACTTTCTTCAAAGTTTTATTGTCATCCAAGTACATTCTAGAATTTGGCTCTCAGTTTCAAAAGCATCTGAGGAAACTACATCAACCCATAAAACAGTCTTAGTTGCCCCACTACACCCTCATAGGATTTACCTACCTAGGCTTGCAGATAGAAGGCCAGATCTAAAAAAAAGACTCTAGTATCTTGCTAACAAATGCAGATATACCTACAATTCAAGCACAACAGCTCCAAGGTGGACCTCACCATCCTGAACTAGGCACTGAGAAGTCCATCTGCGCTAAGTGGGATGCACAGCCATCTCGCCAAGGGACCCAGCAAAAACCAACAGACATGGGTACAATAAAAGACTTTCCATACTGCATTTAAATGCCTGATTGCTGCTTGCAAAAGAAATAAATAAAAAGGAAGAAGATTTGCAATTTGATTCTCCTTCTATCTTGGAGTGCCATAATGATCAAGCTGCACCATCAGATCTTTCCCTTGCCCATTCTCCTTCTGCACCCTTTACACTTGCATTCTTGGCTACAACAGTAGCTTCATTTCAAATAGAGTTTGAGAGATTTCATACATGCCTCCCCTCCATTACCTGTCACAGCAGACTGGTAATAAGGAACTCTATTCAGAAATTGGAGATGTGGGTTCAAACCATCTCAAGCTAAGGAGATTAACCTAAATCTCCCACTTCCTGAGCAAGTACTCTAACAATCTGATTTATAAGTAAACCTTATCACTTATGTTTCGGAAAAAAATGTGGTTGCTGAACATAATGTTATTATTTGTGTATTAGTCATGGCCTAAGCATACTTACTAAACCAGATTCTTAAAGCAAGGCAGGTTTGAAACCCAAATAGTGATAAGCATGAGAAATACCTGTGTTCAGCTCTGCCCAGATGAAGCACCCGGGGCACCTTCCTGGGGTCATTCAGTCCCCTGAGCATCAGCACTTTAAAGACTATCGATTCAAAATCCCAAGCAGGAACAACAGAGCAGACTGCCACAGCACACCAGCTCACAAAAACAGACTGAGATGAGATGCAGCTGAGGAAAGATCTTGTCTAAAACTACAGCTTTGAAAGTTACCATTACCACACATGTACAGCAGCAGGATTTTTTTTTAATTACAGAAAAATCACCTGACAGTGGCAGAATCAAATTTACGAAATATTGGCAATACCGTGCAATACCATTAACTGGTTTCCCTTTCTACTTTGCAGACCTGTATCACTGTTACCTTCACTATAATGAAGAATGCATTCCAGCGGAGCAAAGCTGTTACACAAGCCTCTGAAACGGTTATTTGCTTCTGAGGTTGAAGAACAGCTCTCATCTGGATCCGGACACTAGAGATGCATGCTTCACAAAGAATAACTCCCTTTATTGGATACAAAGGACCCAATTGAAAACACAGACCCAATTTTTCAACATGATGGGGGTACTTCAACAACACACCTGCAATTATAATACCAACTAAATTTTATAGGTATGTAGATATTAATCTTTAGGCTGAAAGAACCAATCATTAACCTTTAAAGTTGGTTGCTGCAGCAACGTTACTATTCTGTGTTGCTCTTTCTTAGATTGGACTTCAGCACTTTCCAACAGACCCCTGAAACTATCGCATGCTCCAGTTTCTCGTCTGCTGACAGGACAAAAGCAGGCACCAACAGAAAAACAGGAAATGCTGAAAGAGTTCTACCAAGGTACTCTCCACAAGCATGCCAAAATACCTTTTCCCCAAAATTCTCAAATGCTCTTATAATGGTCCAAGAAATCTTTCCATTACCACAACAGTGGTTTTTACATCATCACAATGCTTACAAGTTTGAGCTTCAGTTGTTTACTTTCTGCAAAAGCAACACGGCTATTCTAATCTGCATCACATTCTTCACATTGTTTTAGCTCAGCTATCTTGAATTCTGGTTTTTTTTTTTTTTTTTGTAAGGCAGTTATCCACCAGGGGGTTTGATACCAACCGCTTCCTCTGATGATCCACGCTCTCATGCTGAGGAAAAAAAAATAAAAATCTATCAACTTAATCTAATAGGAAGAATGGTCTCCTGACCTGACCTTTCAAGTAGAAAAATATAGGGCAATTAATTTAAATAGCCCCAGGGGGGTAGCTTAGGTACAAACAAGTATACTGGTATCTTCAATCACTGATATAAAAATATGCATTTTATTATGACGACTGACCACGTGAGCTGCTGCATAAAAGCTGGAACACTAGCACTAAACTCTTTACAAAAGCTGCAGTAGATTACTGCAATGCAATCATTGCAAATTTCTATGTGGGGAAAAAAAGGTATTGGCTCTCTCAGATATATTTGACCAGCTTTAGAATTCTTACCTTTTTAAACTGTGTGCTAGTGTACACATTTAAATAGGAGTGAATAGTGAATTAAGATTATTTGATGTACAGAAGATGGTACCTTATGAAAAACAATTGTGAAATGCAAGTTTTGTGCCACTTTGTCTGTCTTTTCATTTGTTTCTAAGACTAAACTCCCGCAACCAAGGTAAGGTTTACTTATTTACGAGCTGATATATGTACTCAGCAACTTACTTGGGTTTGATTTTGTCATCCTGACTTTGAGGAAGAAGTTTTGTACACGTAGTATTAATAAACACACTTGCTCTTACCATGGCGGGCAAACAGCCAGCCGCTAATCTCGCACACCATATCCATCCTGAACGCCACACTTCACCTTAAACAAAATCAAGTCGTGCATCTGCATGACATGTGCCTTCCAACCCTTTTCCATTCTTGGCTTTTGGTTTTAATAGAGACCTAACGCGGCTGGGGACTAACGTGCCGGGAGCGGTGATCAGTGGAAGTTCTGCTGCTGACTCCAGCAGGAGCTGAGCCACGCGGGAGCACCTGGTGTCCGCCCGGGCTGCACCTCGCCACCCAGCGCACCTCAGCCGGCTGCTGCCGGCCCACGGAGAGCGAGCGCGCTGCTGTTGCTCGCCAGACTCAGTCCCACGAGGAACACCCAGGTTACTGCTTTTCGAACAAAGAGGATGCGAAGTTATTCGCAGAGCAAGGACTCGCCACGGAGCGCCCCAGCGTCTCGGCTGCAGTGCACCGGTCAGCACCACGTGCAAAGAAAGAAACCCTTCGTAAATTGGCTCCATTACATCCTTACGCTGCCTCTCCCTCACGCCTGGAAAGCGCTTTTGATCCCCGCTTACCCCTTAGAAGAGGGGCTTAATCTGGTTTGCATTAGCGGCAGCGCAAGGCATCCTGCGGCTCTGCCTGCTGCTCCCCCTTCCCCAGGAGAGGGGCACCCGGGGCTGCGGGCCCCCCATCGCCCGCGGGGCCAGGGCTGCCCCGGGGGCTCCGCCGCGACCTGGGGCCCTCCCGC
>VXAL01006976.1:58819-96494 GCA_013399475.1 Chauna torquata
CCACGGGCCGTCCGCGGCCGTCCCCGCCGGAGTGCCCCCCAAACACAGCCCACCGCCCCCGGGCGGCCGGTCGGCCCGAGCGCGGTGCCGGGAAAGCTCCGGAAGGTTGCGGTGAGCTGGTGCTCTGGGGGCAGCTGGGGAGACGGGGACGGCGAGCGGGCGAAATCGCGAGGGAGAAGTGTGCGTGTGGCGGGGGGGGCACGGCTCGGCCAGCTCGCCCCGCAGCGTCCCTCTGCGGCTAGCCTGCTCAGGCGTTTAAAAAATGCGGTAAATTCGTCACCCCCCAGCCGTGAGACTTCACGCCCGCGCTGATGCTTTTCGAGCCTCCGCTCCACGTGAAGGCAGCAGTTCAGCCATGTTTGTAAACTGAAAGCTTTACCTCTCTGGTTTGTGAACTGAAGGATTGACTCCTTTCGTCCTGTAGGAAGTCCTTGCAGCTTTTGAGTGATCAGCTGCCTCTAGAAACTAGCACGAAACGCAAAAGCTGGTTGTAGAAATTCCTCAAGACAGAGGCGTTTCTAGATATTTCAGTGAGATTTCAAGCCCGTTTGGCTTCCCTGTTTTAAGGGTCGTCAGTCACACAGCTCATATCTGCGTTACTCCCTAACGACTCTTCCAAATAAGTTGCAGCACGGTACGGCATTTTCCTAGGAAAAGAACTGTGTGCCCAAAATGAGTTGGTCGAGGCAGGGGAATTTTAGTCAAAAGATACTGCCTCTCAAATGCAAATCACCACTGAGATCACATGCCGGTTATTTTTTAGGAAAACACTAGTTTGTTCTGTTATGGTATTGCTTTTTAAACCACGTTTCAAAATAAACATCTATGGGTTGCATGAGCACGGTTAGGCTGCAAGTGCATTCTTCAAGTTGTGGGGAGCTGCTCATGGAGTTTAGGCTGCAGCTTGGTTGGCTGGTGGTTTTTATTGATCAGGGTAAAGAAACTCAGGAAAAGAACAGTAATTTATATTTTTATACAAAATAAAACTATTTCTTACCATGTAACTCAAGAGTTATGAGTTATGCTTAAGAATGCATAACAATGTTTATACTCAAAACACACAGACAGGAAAAATTCCCAGGTCAAGGAGATAAAAATGAAAATGTTCTGCCATAAAACGGTATCAAAGGCCTTTAAGCCTACAAATAAATAACTCTCCACATCTGTCCCTTCCAACAGATCCGTCCTTTGCTCGCACCAGGAACTTCTTAAATTTCAGGACAGGCAAGCAGGAGGAAAGCAAAACATCTGCGGAGAGAAAAGTCAACAAATTTCAAGAGCCAAAGCGTCGTTTGTTCTAAAATCAGAGAGGTCAGGTTAAGGCATCCTCTGTGCGGGATCGCAAGTACCAGTTGGGAGCCAAGTACAAAGGAGAGGGAAAGAAGAGCATCTGTGCAACATAAAATCCCATCGGTTTACAGCTTTGTAATTAGTTTAACCATTTCATCAAATTCCACCAGACTGAAGAGTGCTTCCTAACAGCCATGCAACGAGCAAGTGCCAGTTTGTTGTTACATGCATTTATCCGCACCAGAATATTCTACAAGAGCTGGAGTATGCGTATTGAGATCCAGCCCCAGACTGTATCATCAGCCCCAATTACTACAGTTTAAGTAAACATCTGCATTCAACTTGTAACTGAAAAGTATACACTGCATTTGTCTGCAGGACCACATCACTGTTGTTCAGTGTCCGTTATAACCATTCCCTGCGAAAACTGACTCTCCTCCGATTTCATTTGAGTACGTACCTCTTCCAGGAGGATTACCGTGTTTCCTCTCGCTCCTGTTTCCACGGTTCGGTGCTGTTAGTACAAACTGCCAGACAATCAGAGTGATCCCTGGTTCAAGACATACCACTATTAATACGATTCTTTCCTAACCTTCGGTTTCTAATGAGCTTTGAATGATTATGCCTCTAGATGAGAATCCCAGCTTCTTAAGCAAGCGTAACTGTGCTGCACGTTTGCACTGAGCGCATCAGGTATTATTAGCGGAAGAGCAGAAATTTCTTAGTCTTTGACAAACTAATCTGATGAGAAAATGGAATGCTGCGGTACAGGTAAGATCCTGAATGAGTTAAGAAACGTGTGCGAGAATGAAAGCATTTCAGGGCACTGTAGTTTCATGCATGTTTATACAGTCCCCGCAGCCCATATGCGTAAACTGAAACTCTGAGCACTACTGTATCATACATGCTTAATATAAAAGTAACGCTGCAAATTAAAATAGTACACAAGACTTTTATATGATAAAACAATGAACTTGCTACTGCTACAACTTTACTTGAAAGAAGGGCAGAGATGGCACAAACTTTAGGAAGGATAATTTCTGAATACCTCACAGTTACTTGTTTTACTAATTAAAATTAACTCCAAGATAAGCAAAACAAGAAGTTTGCTATGCAATGCAGGAAAAAAAGTTTTCTGTAAATACCCTGAAAATACTTAAAGATGTGATTACAAGGATGATCTTAAAATCTTATTTTCTCTCACCACAACTTTCATGAATTAGAATTGCCTTAAGGACCAAGTGTTTCAGTTGCAAAGGAATGGAAAATACTAATATTTGGGATTATGTAGCACAAAGTGAATACGTTAATCTAGCCATCTGTGGATAACAGCCTATTGATAAAAACATTGCCTTTGGCAAAAACAGAGGTTTGGTAGAATTCAAACTGGAGAAAGACCAAATGCACAAAGTCTGAATGGAATCTCCCTGCTATCCTGCACCTAAGCAAATGCCCAGTGAACACCGAATATGTTTTTTCAGCTTTTGTGTGGGTTGCTGTGGTTAAAGCAGAGCTATTGTGTTAGTGGCAGGTTCGCTTCAGGCCCCTCAGGAGCACGAAGTCACCTCCTGACCCCCAAGGGCAGCAGGGGCACTCACAGCCATCAGCGGTGCCGTGCTTTTCCTCATCCGTAGCATTTAATAACTTGCACATCCCAGCATCCCGCCTCGTTACCCACCCCACTTTCAGTGATCCTTTTTCTTTACTGCAAATCAGAGTATTTCTGCACTACGAGCGCCTTTGATGCAATATTTGCTGCAAGTGCGGTAGGGAATTTGGAATAGCCTGGCAAAGGAGGAACGCCGATCTAACCAGTCGAAGATCCCACCCAGAACTACATCTAATGGCTAAATAAGGTTTTGATTAATAGCTGTACTGTACAGCAAAAGGCCTTTCTAATTTTTAGCTGCTTGTTTTTTTGTTGGGCTTTTTTGCACACACTTGTTACCCATGCTGTCTCATTAGCTCAGAAGCACCACCCAAGTGTTCTGAAAAAGCACTCTGGAAATAATTATCACTTATCATCGTAGGAAAAAACAGTTCAGTAAACTGCCTGTCTGCCTCTAATAAACATTCACTCGCTACTAAAAGCTGGTTTA
Organism: Chauna torquata; assembly: GCA_013399475.1. Lineage (NCBI taxonomy): Eukaryota > Metazoa > Chordata > Aves > Anseriformes > Anhimidae > Chauna > Chauna torquata. The sequence goes on from VXAL01006976.1 coordinate 62,209, forward strand.
GATAACTCATTTTTTCCCCAGAACCCTTCAAGTGCTTTTCTCCCTCCCTTGGAAAAGTACGTCCAGAGGTTAATAAATCTGAGCCGTGACAGACCAAAGAGAGGGGTAAATTCAAAGCAAAAGCCCTTCACAGCACACCCTGCCCACAACTTCCTCTCAACGGAGAAAACCACCTCTGCAGCTTGACATGCAGGAAGTACGATTCAGGGAAGGAGCTGTTGGCTGGGGCAGCTCCCCGTTCCCTACTGGTGTTCCTCTGCTGGTAGCCCAGAGCTCTGCTTTGGCAGCAAAATATTTTGCCCTTTCTGTTCCTGAAAGTGATTTCAAGCTGTAACTTGAAATCTGTGTTATGATAATTTGGCTCTGAGATGACAAAGGCTTCCAGAAAGATTAAAGAAAAGCTGCTGTTTTGGAGGAAGCTGGGAAACAGCTGCTGCAAGAGACTGCAGGGAGCTGTCACGGGCAGTGGACAAGGCGCGAGTGGATTGAATGCCTCCAGCCTGGCCAGAAAAGGCACAGCATGGGCTGCCCTGCAGATGCAAGGTCGCCCAACGGCTTGCCTGCTTCATGGTATGGGCTTCGCTGACCCCAGGAGCTGCCTGGACTTAAGCGCCTGCCAGAGAGGAGGGCTGGCTTTGGAGAGAAGCCGGCGCTCTAGGACGGTCTGGATGCCAAAAGGGGGGAACGGAGGAAAGAAAATGGGAAATTCTGTGTAAATTCCAACTCTGCTCCCAGAACAGTAACTCATGTAACACAGGGGATTTTTAATGCCTGGGTACCTCATATGCCTGGCACATGCCTCTGCCTCACATCGACCACATGTAGGTTTAGAGGTACCCTGCCCTCCAGGCTCTCAAGGTCTGCGGGCACCCCATGCTCCCCATCTGTTGCTAGCTGTGATGCTTGCCTGGGTGCTATAGGCAGCGGGCCCAGCCTGCTCCTGCCAGGCTGCTGGGGAGGAGGCACCAGGGGCTGGAGCAAAGAGGCCAAAGCTCTGCCAAGGAGGAGATGTGAGCCGGAGTCAGCACAAGACAGAAGTGCCATCACTGGCTGCTCTGCACCGGGGAGGACCGGGGTTCTTCCTGATCAGGCGCAACACTAAATAGTGTAATAAAAGTGATTTAATAATAGGATACAAATAATAATAAGACTATAGATAGCAAGCAATTCTTACTTCTCTGCATGCTGGGAACCCTGCTTTCATGCAGCATTAGGTAGACCTTATGCAAGCAGCATAGTTGCCTCAGACACCCTATTTTGAAATTAAGGAGGGAACTATCTCATTATATTAAATAATACTATCTCAATATGTCACATGCCTGGATCACACCAAGGCATCTGAATGTGAAGACACTTTGTGTAACTCCTGGCCCTTCGTGGCTACCAAAGCAGGAGTTACAGTTAGCAAGAGATACTGGGTAGCAGGAAACTGTCTGCCAAGGGTGGTATGATTTGGAAATAGGGTAATAGACCTGCACAGGTTCTGCCTTGCAAAATACCAGGTGATGTTTTTCTGTTGATTGGTTACTGATGTTTTCCCACCAGAATGGACTGAAGCATTGGCTCAGAAACATGTCGAAGGCAGACCGGACATGTTTTCTGCAAATAGCTCACAGGCTGGAAATTGTGATTACTGTCCAACAGGAATGGTTGGATGCTATATTGTATTATGGCAAATACATTCCCCCCCAAAATCACAGTGAATTCACATAAATTTTACTTATGTTGGAAAAATAGGACTGTACAGAATGCAATACCATCACCACTGGTAATCGGCAACAGCAATAATGCTGGTTTTTTTTTCCAGTTTGGGCATGGAATCTTTCCTTGCATTTTGATTAAACTGTTTGCAAGAGCTTGAAGGCTTCAGTAACCCATGCAGACAAAGGAACGGCCCCAGGTAAGTTCATGACAGACATCTATAACAAAGAACACAGGTTAAGAGCAGGAAAATTTTTAACTCTTACTGATCATCTCCAACCCAATCCTGGATTTGTAAGAAGTGCTTGTGGGACTTGAAAGATCCAAACCCACCACTTCCAAATTTGTATTAGGAAGGGGAGAGAATGTAACACGGGCCTCCTTGAGATGTGCAAGCTGAATGGCATTTCATTTGTGCCCCTAACATCTGAGATAGTTCTGAATGGATAGAGAATTTACACTTTATTTAGCTCAACCACAACTGATTTATGAAAGCAGATTAAAGTTTGTGACTAATTTTTTGCTTCCTTACTATTTTGCAAAATATATTAAACAGGAGTTAATCGGTTAATCATGCCCTCTGATCGTTTCTTAGGTGAGTTTGGGTTTCTTCTCAAGTGTAGTCAGGTATGCAGCTGGGAAAAGATCTGTAGGATGTCAGTAGTATTCCGGTGGTTGAGCTTTTAACAGCAAGTGCCAAGATTTTGCTGCCCAGAGACATATACCTGTCTATGCAAAATCTGTGTTAAAAGAAGTCATCTTGATGTGAGATTAGCAAGGTTTACATCACCTTTTCTATAGAATACCTAGAGATAATGTAAGAAACAAAAAACTTACAGAAAGTAGAAAATGAAAGCCAAGAGCTGAAATATGTGACATCTTATTCTAAACTGTGGAACAATGAACATCTGTGGTTGTCTTTCACAGCTTTTAAAATGAAGTCATTTATTTATACACATAAACATGAATTTAATGTCAGTTTTAAGCTTCTGTTACAGAAGTTTGCCATAGAATCAAATTCAAGAGGCAATATATTAATGTGGGAGGAAATATGCACATAATGCTATCATTTAATCTTAACTGCCATTCCTGCTATTGCAAGAAAGTGCTTTACACCTATCTGGAAAGCCATTATTAGCAAACTGAATAATTTATCACTTCAATTTTCAAGAAATTATACCTGCCTAAGACTCAAACCACTGAAGAATTAATAATCCAGAAAACAATGCCAGGTTCCTAATTTAAGGAACAGTAGGAGTGTCCTACTGTGAGGTTCAAGGGAGCATCATTTCAAAGCCAGCACTAACTCTTCCTGTCTATAAAAGCAGGTGAGCATGTCTTCCTGCTGCCTGATGGGTACCTTTATCTGTATTTCAACCAAATTTTCATAAGTGGATAAAAAATTGACAATGTGGTCTGGAAATCTCTGTGCTTCACCTTTCTAATGCTATTTAGAGATACCCTCTGCTACCCAAACATCGGCATTACCATACAGAATGGAAGCAGAGTTAAGGCTTACACTTTATCATTAAACTTAACTTTGCATTATTTGAAGTGTGTGATTTTGAATTAAATACACACACATTGAATGAAATACAGGAAGTGATGGAATCATTCTTTGCATTGTGTTGGAAGTATAGCCTGATTTGGAAAATAGGGGAACTCAGATGCCCCATGAACTCATAAATAAATAATAACAGGCAAAAGGACAAAGTTTATGGGGCTATCTTGTTTTAATTACGGACAAGTTAAATTGCACTGGCTAGAACTTAATTTTCTGATTCCTTTTTTAATTATGTAGCTATCAACAGTGCAAACAGTGTTAAATGCTACCGAGTCTGACAGTAGCATTTTCTGTCTCTGTTGTGCTGTGTAAACAAACGCTCATCAATGAAGAAGCAGTTTAACATTTTTTAATATCTAGCAAGGTACCAGCTCCACTTTAAAAAGAATTATAATTAAAAATTCATGAGATACTGGAAATATTTAGGATCTGAATTGTTTAGCGGTGAGAGACAACTGTGTCTACATAAATATTATCCACATGATGGATGGATTGTCAGGCAGTATTTACTAAGGTAGTGTTTCTATGTAAACACAGTTGCTAATTAGAGGTTTGTTTTGGAGAAAGAGACACAAAGCCAATCAGTTTGATTAGGGGAGAGCTTAGGAGGTGAGCTCCGTAGCTCGTCTTTGACTTCAGTCAAGAAATGCCTGTGTTTGAACAAATGAAAACATTATCAAGTCCTTATCTGCAGACACGTTTCAGCGGTGTATTTACCATCCCTGAATTCCTTCCTGCACATTTCTGGTTGTCTCCAGGGAGCAGACAGAGGTGCTGTCCTGCAAGCAACAATTAAAATTCTTCCCCACCTACAAAAACTGTTCTCCGTCCCCTTCTTCTTCCATTCCGGTGCAGCCTGAGGTGACCCCACTGCAGGTCCACCCAGGAGCATGCCCCTTTCTGTTGAGGCACCATCAACCTGACGATAAGGTTTGTAGCTCATCTTGAGCTGCCCATGAAACCATTGCTTTCTCTCTTTTTCAATTTTTCTAATTTGTAAAAGTCAGAAAAAAGCCCTGACTGGTATCACATGCACAGTATAACCAGGCAAATATTTTGCTTTGAGGACTCTTATAAATGCTAGCAGGGAACAGGAAAAATAGCTATTATTGCAGCACGATAAAATATCAGGAACTAAAGAAAATTGAAATTTGCTCTATTGAAGATTGAAAATGAGCCAATTATAAAATAAACAAGTCAGCATGGAGTTTACACAATTATGTTTGGTGAATATTTTATAACATTTCCAAAGTACCCTATAAACTCTGCAAGTTGATGACACAAACAATAGTTATGATTCAATTAATTGGCATGACAATAAAATCACAAACAAGACTCTACATAAAATAAAATAAAATAAAATAAAATAAAATGCAACTGTAAGTCCAAAACCAGATCACTAGCATGTAGGTTAAGGATTTCCTGATGAGAAATATTAACACTATTACAATTTTCAGGCATTGCTAAGTTATTTGTGATGAGGCTGTGCTTTGGTGTATTGTGTTCTTATAGGATTTTTTAATTTGATTTTTAATTAATTACCCAATACTAATAGAAATAATACATTTTTATTTGTTTTGTAGGTACTTAAAGAATATTAGAGTAAATACTTGTAATGAAAAAGTCTTAATTACTAAAAATAACAGAAAAAAAAACTACAATTAGTATAATGTAGTTTTACCTTTACTTTAGTTTTACTTTCTGTTTCATTCAAATCTGTAAATCTCAACTACATACGTCTGACGAACCTGAAATGTTGCTGCTTCAGTAAGCTCAGTTTCCCAGATTTCGTCCTGCAGTGATTCAAAGCACCCACTGGATGGCAGTGTAAACCTGCAAGTCGAAACCTTTAACTCCTTTCCTACCAGCATCCTCTTTAACTGTGCTAATGAAATCAGTGCAACCTGTATTTGCAAAGCAGAGCCCACCAGCTGCTCTTTGCTGTGACCTTTTTGCATTTTTCACATCTCTCACCATGCAAGTCTGAAAAATCAGGTTCAGTTGTACTCAGCCCCCGCTGCTGGCTGCTGCAGAGAGCAGCATCACACTGGCTGTGTCCTGCGGGAGGCTGGCCAGGTCGGGATGCTTCGGGCAGACAAAACAGTCACTCTCATGGAAAAAATGATGAGACAGGCTGTCTGTAGAGAAGTTTTCCTGCTCCTGAATGGTTTAGCATTAGCTTATTTTGTAGAGCGTGAGCTTTGCAAGTTTATTTTTCATCTCCCTAATGTAACTTACTAGCTGCATGAATGTCCTCATCATGCATACAATGCCTGAAGACTCAGTTTGTTTTATTTCACGTGTTGTTTGGCTGATGGCATTTCTGTAAGAAGCAGTGTCCAGAGAATGTTGCAGAGCTGTGGGTAGAAGAGAGGTATGGGAGGCACAGTAGCTAATATGCAAGATGATTAAAAATTAATGTGAGCACAATGGGTACTTCTTGTTTATAGCATTTCTCTACATTTAAGAAAATAATGTTTTTCTTTTGCTTGTCTTAGATGCCATGTTTGCCTCATCTCTTTGAAAAACAAAGAACGACAACTTTTACAGCACCTCTTATTCCCTCAAAACTTCTGATATTTGGTTCCTCCTAGTACCCGTATTGAACTAGCTTATTAGCATTTAACAAACCGGATGCCTTCTAAGTTCGTGTGTTTAATTGCTTAGCCAGAGTAACAGGTTTTACTTTTATAAGTTTTGTGTGATGTTGGCAAAAGAATAAATTCCACATCCCTTCCTGAAGCAAACCTCTCATTAAGGTCAGTTTGAATGTTACCACAGGAAAAAAAGTGAATCACTGAGACTGGAATTTGGAATTAACACATGCCAGATTTGCAGCAGTGACTGCAGTAAAGCCAACAAAATCAGAAGAATTTTGCTTAACAACAAATCTTTTGCTAGAAGTAAATAATTGATAGGCAATCATTACTAAAAAAAAAAAAAAAAGACTATCTAGGGAAGCTAATAGCTGTTCAGTTTAAGTCCAAATGTCTTTTTTTTTTTTCTCTAATACATATTTTAAAACACCTGTCTTTAAAATAAAGTTCATTTTCTTGCCCATGTGAATTGGCTACGCCTTATGAAAGTGCCTTTCCAAGAGTGTCTGAAACATAGCAGCTATCATGACAATTTTCAATAAATCATCCCTGGCTAGGAGTCTCAGAGGAAGAGAAACTAAATGATGATTGAATTATCCTTTTATCTCTAAGACTGATCAGGACTGAGGCACTGTGAGGAAATGGTTTTAGAGCACTTATATTTCTGCTGTCATGATTCAGCCTGTTCCCTGAATGAAGAACTCCCCAAATTTCCACTTTGTGGATGAAATTTCACAGGGCAGAAGTAGAAAATGACCAGTGACCTGACCAGGGGTTAGCATACAGGGTGGTGGGAGTCATGCACCAGCTAAGCTCCCCTTGCATAAATGCACCCTATTTAAAACCCAAGTGTGATCCCCTAGTGTGTCATGGATGCAGGGCACATAAACCAGTTGTACAGCTAAAACAAGAGTAAGACCTCTGAAATAAAGGCTCCAGGTCACACCAAGTTCCCCAACAGCCATGCTCCCAGCTAATAGGTTTCCAACCATGTCTATGCAACAAGCAGTGCCATCCGCACTGCCTGCGCTCTCTCTGCCCAGGCTTTGCCTTCCTCACCTCCAGAGGCAGAGGAGGAAGAGGCAGATATAACAGGGAAATGATTTAAATGCAGTCCAGACATCACTTGTGAAGCTGAATGCCCTCCTCTGGCCAGAGTGCACCCACCTGCTCAACACCTTTCATTCGCAGAGGGATGACCATTTTATTTCTGAGTATATTTCAAAATGGCATCACTTGTTTTGCAAACTGTAAAGTCACTACATGCCATGGCTTTTTAGCTTTCAAAAAAAAAAAAAAAAAAGTGCAGCTGTGCTTTTAAGGCAGCTCCATCCCGTCTGGCAGAGAAAGGGGTACGGNCTGAATGCCCTCCTCTGGCCAGAGTGCACCCACCTGCTCAACACCTTTCATTCGCAGAGGGATGACCATTTTATTTCTGAGTATATTTCAAAATGGCATCACTTGTTTTGCAAACTGTAAAGTCACTACATGCCATGGCTTTTTAGCTTTCAAAAAAAAAAAAAAAAAAAGTGCAGCTGTGCTTTTAAGGCAGCTCCATTCCATCTGGAAGAGTAAGGGGTACAGTCAGAACCAGGTGGGCAATGCCCAAAGCTGCTAAGTGATGTTGAAGATCCCAGTTTCAACATGTCTCTGAATGAAAGATATTCTGACCACACATTGCAATACTGTAACTGGCTTGAAGTCTTATTTTTTCTAAGCTGGATGCAAGCAAAATTTCAGTATTTCCCAAAAATGCACATCATCAGCATATTTTAGCTATATCATCATTTGAGGCAATTAATAAAATCACAAGTACTGAATTGTACCTATGTTGCTGTGTATTTAAGTACCTATTCTTATATAATCGATGATGTATTTCAATAGCTCCTTTATGCTCAGTGATTTAGAGCAGAGAAATCTCACAAACATCCACGATGTCAAGCCTTACACAAAGACTGGCTCTTATATTCCAGTGTCATCTGCATGTTCCTTAAAAGTCTTTGAATTAATAGCTTAAATATTTATACTGTCACTCCTTTTCCTAGCTTTTGTCAGGGAATAATGAGCTTTCAGTTAATAAATTAGATCATGTGTGTTCAATAACATCAGCAGTGTGTGCAATAACTTCAGTAGAAATGTGTGCTCACATTTCTGTCTTTACTGCCACAAGAACAGAATGAACGTAATGGGTGTTATACAGTTATTTCCCACTGAAAAGTCAGCAGAGTGTTTAAATAAAAGAGAATTAGCTGTTCAGGCATAGTTTCCTATTAATCAGTAGACAGAGCTCTTTCTATCATCAGAAGGGATGTAATGATGTGATGACAAGAGTCTGTGTGAAAGCCCCCCATTTTTGAGATACATACAGATATTTAAGATGCAAAGCAAAGGGGTCACGTTCCAGCTGAGAATTACCAGGTGCAACTTCCAAAATAAGCAATGTCTGCTGACGTTAATTCTGAATTTGGCCTGTTGTTTAGAAAATATTTTTGGTTGGTTAATGCCACAGAACACGAAATACCTTCACACAGTTCCAGGTGTTCTTGGGTTATCTAAATGCAATGGATTACACACACACACACACAGACAAACGCACACAAGTTATTTAATTCTAGAAGAGAATAATCATGTTAATAATCCTGCTGGAAATGTACAGTGTAGCTGAGTTCTCTATCTTATGAAAACAGTGGCCAGCTACAAAGAGATATAACCAGACGTTACAGTGATACTTAGAAGTATGTTTATTTTTTAAAAACTTTTTTTTCTTTTTACTCTTTCACATGTATTCCTCATGTCTGAAACAAAGTTCACCTGTGAGTATTTTTGTTGGAAGGCACCAGATTGCCTCAATGCCTGAGGAAGCCAGGCTTCATCAGGGGACACTCTTACCTCCAGTCCAGCACAGAGCATGAACTTGGGCTCTGCCTTTGCAAACACAGTGCCGCCAAAACTTATGTCTCTGTTGAGCTGTGTGGTGGAAATTGTGGTCACAGACTCTGGAGAAACACTTGCCACAGGGCACATCAGGAGTGGGCTGGGGTTCATTGCTGAAGTGTCTCGCCTAATTCTATTTTGACAATTATTTTTTTTTTTAAGCTGTAATAGTAAAGATTAAAACTTCCTACATGCTGTACATATAGTTGTGGAAGAAATATGGACTTGTTTGCATTGGACAGCACGACCGCCTTTTAGAAGCTAGTTAGGAAGAAACTTCATGCTCTCTGTAGCCACTGTCTGATGCTGCTGGTTCTGTCCTGTGATGAAAACAGAGGGAATCTGTGAGGCTTCCCTAATAAGAGCAAAGTGGGAAAAAATGTTTGCCTGGGTGTGAAAAAGAAAGACGCTGTTAGACCATCTTGGCTGACACTCTCACAAATTGGTGGTGCAGAGCTGTGCTTATTACATAGCAACAAAATCCCTTACAAAATTAGTTACCATTTTTGCAGCAGATGTTATATGCTGCATGTAGACGATTCAAAATACAGTCCATCTTCCAATGCTTTTCAGTGACTGTCTGAATAGTTCAATAAGTTATCCAGATAACCACTTCTGCAAGGACATGTTATGGTCATATACCACTCCTAATGGAGAATTCCTCTTAATTTATGTCTTCTACCTTTCCAGCATTTTTTTTTTTTAATCAAAGCATTTATTTGAAAACTAACAAAGCATGTAAGCATTATAGTAATAGCTAAAATTCATTTATGAGATTTACTGGGGAGAGTTGGGCTGACAGAAATAACAGCTCTAACAAGTAGATCATTGTCCTTCCCAGAAGGCTGATCCAGGGAAACATCAGTGATTATCAATATTAAAATACAATAATGCCATGTCCAGTACTTTCCATCTTATACACGTACATACTTGTACACATCATTTTGCTAATTAGAAAGAGAAAAAACACGTTTTGCATCTGAGTCTTTCTGTCTCAGACCTGGCTGGTTCATAGCCCTTTCAAGTCCCATCTTCAGCAGCAAGATGGCAGCAGATACCCCAGAGAAAGGCAAACTAACCATCAGATTGGCAGGTCCTTAGGCTGTCCTCCATTTGACAGATTCCTAATCCTCAGCAGCTTCAGCCTGGCTCAGTCGCTAAAGCACTGGCTGGTGAAATCCTCCCAAAAACTCTATGTAAGTCTATGTGATGCTCTATCCAATTTCTTTTGCCCCCTTTTTTGCTGCTCCTACCTGTGTGCTTCTCTTTGCCTGCGCTTCTTACAAAGTTCACCATTTACAACAGCTTTGAGATGCACAGAAAACTTTTCTTTGTGTAAATGCTGATTCAGAGTAATTATTGCTGTTGGGATGGTGTAATTTATGGGATAATAATGCAGCTTTCATGTTGTTCACATTCACTTCTTCCCTCTTGTTTAGGAGGCAGCCTTGTTCAGCACAAACATTTGTACAACTCATGTATGAGAGAGCATATCCTTGACTTATCATCATCTGTGGTTTTTTCACTTGACAGGTTGAAAAATGTGTACACCTATTTACTCTGATGGTTCCCTTATCACCATGGGCCTTCCTGAGGCTAAGTCTGCTCAATCATTCAATTTTGATTCTGGAAGCAATGTTAAGGCCATTAGCTGTGTCCACATAACGATGCTCTTATAAAACTTGACATGCTTATTAATCATAAATTCAGTAGACATTCTGCTCCAACCTTTCTAGGGTCTGCTTATGCTTCATTTATGATAGAAAGTGAGGGTTTGGGGGAAGGTGTTGTATTTTTAGGTTAGTATTTATGCCAGGTAGCAGACAATGTTCAGTACTTCCATATCAGAGTTTCCACCCAAGGAAGAGCACTTAGCTCTTCTCCATTTGTATTACATATAGTTTGCTCCAGAGCAAGACAGTGAAAAAGTGCAGTTAGAGAAGTTCAAGAGTAGGTGGCTACAAATAAATATTCACTCTGCCTTATTAGTGATAGAATATCACCCTTCCTTTGTCACCGTAAGTTACCAAACATTACTCCAGCATTAAGACACCGTCATTTAAGGGGCAGGAAAAAGAGAAGACTAAGAAGTATTTTTCTTGCTGGCCCATTCCACCAGTGCCTTTGAAAGTGAAGCTGCCAAATTCTGTATTCCTGAAATGTGACCTGTCTAAACCCATTGAGCACCAGTGGTTTCCAAGTTGCTAGTTAGCTATACGTCAAGAAGATTGTGCATGTATATTCAGTTTTGGATTGCCAAGCTGACTTAATTAAGACATTTCTAATGCGCTGTACATTCAGTTTGGGCTTGTGAAATGGCTTAGCAAAGTCCATTAACCTTGGAAAACCTGAATCCTCTTGTGAAAACTGCAGAATTTCCAGAGTGTATGAGAGAGGGAAACAGACTGCAACCCTCTGGCAGCGTCTGCCAGCATGTTGCTCTGAGCCCACCAGCCCAGGCTATGTCTGCACACAGCCCTGGCTACAAACGAGATTTCTTATCACTTGGAAAACAACTGAGTGCAACTCTGTTATAATTGCATTTTCCTCTGATTGCCTACATTTGTTCAAATTCAATAAACTACAAGTGAAATGCAGTGAGGCAGAAAATGTGTAGATCAGCACCAAATATAATGTGAATGCAGTAGCCTGTGAACCGAAGCTCCTGAATTTTGCACATGTAGGGGAGTTGAAGACAGCAGGAGAAGGGGTCAGATTTAAGACCATTGCATGGGAAGAGACAGTACAGGTTACCAGGTCTAGTTTCCACATATCACAGGCAGCCGATTCACAGAATGCCTTTCATCAGGTTATTGAGCTCTGTAAGTAGTAAATTTTCATGACAAATGCACAGTCTGGCAGTGTTGTTTCAAATCCTCTGCAGATACTGCATGTGATCATCCTGGGCCCAGAAAGATAAGATTAAAAATAAAATATTCCAATCCTTTCCCCCACTCCCTCCAATCCAACCTCTTGTTTTAATTTCATTCTTCAATTTCGGTGTTGTCATTTCCATTCCTTTCCAGCCACACACTATCTTCCACCGTCTTGGAAAAGCACACCTTGTTGTTAGCTGACCTGGCCACACATCGGAGCATCAGAGCTCACCGTGTGCTCACTTCCACAGCTGTTGAACATGCCATCCTTCCGCCTCAGGTGGAATCATTAGCTACAATACGCCATCTTCCCACAGTCCAATAAATGATGAAACCCTGTGGTCGTACACCACAATTAATCTTATGTGATGTTCAGATACAGAACAGGCTCATGTTTGATTCTCTCTATTGGGAAGTTGCTCATTAGAGGCTGTAAAATAAGAGAGATGACCATTATGGGTGGGCCTTTCTTCTTCCTTCTTTTTTCTTCTTTTTTCTTTTGTCTGTACTTGAGCTTGAAGATCTTATTTGCCCTTTGATTTGCTCTGTTTTATAACTTTTAAGGTCATTTTTTATGCACGTTGCTTTTCATGTGCTTTTTTTTCACCTACTGGGCTATATCTTCTGTCTCCAGGCTGTGCTCTCTCAGATGCCCTTAGCTCCCCTTAAGTGCAACTTGACTCAGGTCTCACCAGTCTTTGTCTGACCATACTGTGACCCATATTATTTCACAGGATTTCAAATATCACTGTCATACTAATAATACCTAGATGCATTGCTTTACTGATTGCTTTAGAAGTTTTATTTGTCCGTTCAAGCCCTTTGAAGCTAAGCATTCAATATGTTTCCTTAAGTCAGAGCTCAGAAATTTAAAAGTCAAGCTATTAATTGTCAGTATTGAGTCTTCAAATGTCTAGAGGGATGCCTGCCCTTTCATTTGATAATGTCTCTGATAAATCCCGAACTGAGACACTGGCATGTATTTTAGGGAGTTTTAATTAGATTCTGTTTTATCATCTATCAGGCATATGAAGGTAAATGCAGAGTTTCTTCTTATATCAGTAAAATTTGTGTAAGAGTCATGGATCTGGGATTAAGGCTCCACAGTGGCTTTGATTGAATTATTTCCTAAGTTCTTTTTTGCATTCATTATTGTAATGGACTCACATGGAACTACCTAAACCCCTTCACACTGGGTCACATTGATTTACAGTACTGATTTGCCAGATTTCATGAGGACTTAAGATAAAAAGGGCTTGTGTTTTCAATTGGAGAAGAATGCATTTATTTTAAACAAAAAATCTGTCAAGAAAAACTGGATCCTTTGGTGTCTGATTTTATTTCTAAAATAACTATACAACTTCCATCTGGTTTTGCCCCTTAAGACTTTATGATACAGCATTTTCAAACACACTTAAGTGATTAGAATAAAAAAGAGGGATATTGGCACAGCAGCAATGAACTTTGCAATATGTAACATTCAGTCGCCTGGTCTTTACTGTGGCATGCAGAACCCCATGGAGCCAGGACACATACACATTGACATTAACACTGGCTGGAGATAATTACTTATTTTGAAAACAGTCTATCAAAATGAGCATATTGGCAGATCAAGCAGGGATAGTCTGTAAGACTCTTACTAGATAATGCTGAATTAATAGTCTAGCTTAAATCCTATCTCTCTTTAATTATAGGCATTACACTTAGAACTCCATGGAAATATTTCTCTGGCACCCACAGGGTTGTCTCTGCCTTTTGTTTCAAGAGCAAAGCATAGATTTTCAAATGCCATAAAAGTAGGTAACTACAGTGACCTGTCAAATGCAAAATACTTCAGCAGTATCTGTTGGAGGCACTGGGAGTTCTGCCAGCAGACCACGGAGTCATGCTTGTTTTTGGAGACTCTATACCCATGGATATTCAAGAAAACCCTGCAAACTTGAGTAACAGCTTTAGGAGAGGTGGCGAGAGTACCTCATCCCAGAGTGATGTGTATCCCCTGGTTGCCACATGCTTCATAGAGCTGGAGGTTGTACACCAAAGGCAACTGAACTGGAGTCATGGTTCAAAAGAAAGGCAGCAACAAAGACTGGAATGTATCAATGCATTTTGCATGAGGGCCAACCTAGTAGACATGTGATGAACACTTACATGATCAGGCTCCTGAGAACCCAGAAACACCTCTTCTTAGATCAGATTAGATTTAGGCAAGGAGAATTCACGCCCTCCTACTTTCAAAGAACTGCTGTTTTATTTCTTGTGATGCATTCAAAATGTAGCACAATGCCCATCAAAAGCTGTGTGAAAAACCTGTGGCAGAGGTTATGTGGCAACAGCTATACTAGAAGCTATTTCATCAGTCTGGAGAATCAGTTCCAACTTTCCTTTCAATTTGATGGCATTAACTCATCAGTTATGAAAACCACTGACCACAAGTATCAATTGTCTATATTGCTAATAGGCACATATAGGCTATCACATGGATATGTATGAATGTAGATGCGAATGTTCTTAAATGTAGTGATGAATAATAGAACTGCGAGTGATTTATATGCCACAATGGCATCCTCCACATAATGACTTCAAATACGCTTATAAATGGTGTCAAATTTATCACCCCATTGGCCATAAAAGCAGAAGAAGGCTGAGACACAGAGGCTGCATACAGGTTACTGAATAAAGCAGGACAGGGATTTGATGTCCTTCTGCAGGGCAGTGGTGGGCACTAGCTCACATCCATGCTCTGAACTTTCCTTTCCCTGCAGAGGAGAGGGCACGCACCTATGGCAAGCATGCCCACTGGTTCCTGGTGCTGCCTGGGAGAGCACTCGTGGGTATGGGACAAGCCAGCGGCCCAGAGCACGTGGGTGACACAAGTGCATGGGAGCATGGGCTGCCTCTGTGTAGCTGGCTTGTACAGACATAGCCAGACAGACCAGCTGTTTGGCTTGTGTACACTCAAGGAAACTGTGGCAGACATAGGAGCTGACCAGCCAGTCATTTATGCATTTTCTGGAATTCCAAAATATTACTGCAAGTTTGCAGAAAAGAAATAAAACTTCCTCTAATTCTGTGGAATATGAGAGTTGCTGCTGGCAGCTGACTAGCAAGAGGAATTGTGCCCGTCATTTCCAGTCTACACACGCAAACAAATCTTCTCTCTTCTCATTCCATACCATGGATAGTTTGAGTTTGTCTTCTGTCAGGAGATCTGCAGAAAGACTTTGTCCATCTGCCAAAGCTCTTGTTAAATGAGCCCCTGCAAAGGCAGTCGTTCACTTCTACGTCCTTTTCTTCATGGGTCAGATGATCCAGCATCTCCACACAGGACCTTAATAAAACATTCCCAGAAAGCTCCATGGATGCGTAGGTGTTAAAGGCTGGTAACAATACCATAATTAAAAACAAAGTAACAGGAAATCTGAAATTGCCTTAAGAATTGTTCCTGTCTTGTGTAACATCTCGTAAATCTCAAACTACCTTAAAAATTTAGCTTCATATTTCAGAATAGCTGCAAGATAAACCCCTACAAAGTAGTTAAAACTTACAAAATTTGCTTCCTCGCATCTAAAACCAGAGGATATCTTTGACAGTTTGCATGGCACTGAAACTTTTAAAAACCTTACTTCAGAGGAAAGGAACAGCACAGACAAGATGGTTCAGTAGCTGCAGTTGTGTTGGTAATATTGCTCCCTCATAACTGTTGCTTTCTGCTGAACTGGAATCAAATAAATTCTTTTTAGACAAAGCATCCCACCTGTCACAGAGAGGGTTACATAGTTTCTGCAGCCTCATTTAGTCAAGTGTTTATTATAACACCTAGATAATAAAATTAAAATTTCTTTAGAAAGAGCATGGGTTGAACCTCCCATAATTTTAGAAAAGGCTATGCTTAAAGATTTAACCTACTCCTTATTAGATTAATACATTTTTAGTAAAGCTGAGCCAGAGTATATATGATTTTGATTTATAATTGCAAAACTATAGGTAAAGGCTGATTAAATTATAGATATCTATTGTATGCTCACCAATTCAAAAGACAATAACAGAATTTGGTTTTACAAGAAAGCACAGATTATTAAAAATTTAAATTCATTGTGTCAAGATGGCTATGATTTTATTAAAAGTCTGATGCTATTGGATGTTTTGTTAAAAGCTCAAATCCTACGGAAAGAAATTATGTGATGATCTCAACTTTTATTTTATTTAAAAACAATGTAATTGTCCAACCCTCCGCTGGCTGCAGAGAAAAGCTTGAAAATGTTTCCCAAACATATTTTAGAGACTCCAAGTCTGCAGGCAAATAAAAGAGCCAGTAGATAATAGACTTTAAAATTCTGTGTCTTTGTGAACTTGTCTTGCAGTTTTTTTCAGGGCTGACAATCCTGCTTCCTTCAAAAAAAAAGTCTAATCATTTGCATTGTCAAAGAACCTCAGAAAATATAGCTTGTCATTTTTGTCAGTTTACCAGTTTTTTATCATTGCTAGTCATGCAGCTTCTTTATTATATTAGTTAGGCTGTACAGTTGTGTAGCAAGATTTGGGATATTTTTTTCCCCTGCACACTAAAGTTTTTGTTAAATCCATGAAACAATTATCAATTATACTGCATCATGCAAATCCTACTGATTTGTTTCCCTCCCTCCCCTCTCCTCAAAACTTGCGTGTATGGAATTTGTTTCTGCTGTCTGCCAGGCTGCGTAGACACAGTACAGTGTTTTGCTGGCTGAGATATGTACGAGAGGACCAACCGGCTCAGTCTGCCCTCAGAGCACAGCACAGCAAGCAGCAGCAGCAGCAATGCTGGCTCTGGCTGCAGTGGCAGGACCACCAGCAAGGCGGGGGGCTGGATGACCACCAGGGCTTGCTCAGGTGGGTTCAAAGACAAATTCACAATACAGAGAATTTGGAGAGTGTAGCCAATACCTACGAGCTGATTTTTGCCTTGGGTGGGTTTCTTGTACAGGGGCGCCTTTTCTGGTATGTTCACCAGAGTATGGCTGCCAAAAGACAAGAGAAATTAAATTTGACTTAATCCTTCATTTTTTCGACTAGAACAGGAACTTGACATTCCACCGAAATGTCTTTTCAGTAAGATACAATAACCTTTGCTTCATTAGAGTTGCCTTTTTTTTTTTTTTTTTTCCAAGTGCTGGCCTGAAAATCCATAGCAACTCAGAGAAAAAGGAACTGAAAAGTGTTTGAACAAAAACAGTCCAGGACACCAACAGATAAGGGACTGTTCTGTTCACAGATGTAGTTCCTGCGATGTCCAGATGAGGCCACTGTGGTTTTATTCTCCCGACTGCAAGGATGGAATTTAATTTGGTTACCTCAGAGTTTCCCGTCTCCACAACCGAAAGTGTGCTCTAGTGAGCCTGTTTTCCTGTTGGAGAACAAAGGAAAGGAAATGGCTATTTTTCCCCCTCGCACACACTGGTTACGTTACTCGCAGAGGCAGGAAGGGAACTGGACAATGGAAGCCGCAGATGTCGAGGTATTTTTTCAAATCTCTTCTGCTGCTGCTGCTGCTGCTTCACAGGCAGTGGAGATAGGGCAGCAGAGCAGGAGATGTTGCTAGACTGAAGCAGAGCAAGCATTTTCGATTTATAGAAGATCAAGTGAAGTTTTCCAGCAACAGCCTGTCCCAGCCTGTACCGGGCTGTAGCAGAGGCTGTTTCCCATAGACAGCATGGTGCAAAGCTGGGAAAGGGTAGCGACTGCTTTGGCGGAGTCAAACTGTTAGGAAATCTGGATTTCTGCCGTGAGAGGCTGGGCCAGTCCCTGCCAAGCCCCCAGGCAGCGAACGCTAGCGCCCAGTGGGGAGCGAGACGAGGACAGCTCTCTCATCCTAAAATATCTCGCCAGACACAGGGGGGACTGTGGCTACAGGGCAGCTGTGCAGGACGGCAGCAGGTTGTTCCTTCCAGCCCTACGATCACAAGAAGGGAAACGTGTAACTTTGTGCAAGCCGCCTAAAAGCCTTCTTTTCTTCCCTTTGCCACAGCAGAATGGAATCGCATGTTCAAATCTGGAAAGTGGCTCGTTTCCAACAGCAGCCAGGCAGACACCCTAGAGCCAGGGGTCGTGAGGGGCTCTCGTGTTTGCATCTCCCTCTCCTTGGGCTGCAGGGCCATGTTTTAGCCTTAGCCCTGCCATGTCATGCAAGGCCTGAGCATGGCTTGCGGCTGGTCTATCTCCGCCACTTCAGGCAGTGTGTTTGGACGATGATTAACATGAGCACTGAGTCAGAGTTATGGCTGTGATGGGATGTAATACAATGTTTGTTTGTAAACTGACAAATATTGGCAGAAGGAACTTGTGAGGGAGGGATCTGTGGCTGTCAGTCGGCTGCCAGACCTCTCTGACCAAACAGCAACAACTGGCCTCAGTCCTTTGCAGGCTCGTCCAGGGAACACAATATTACACCTCCCACCTCTGCAAGGACCAGTTGTTTTTAGGCCACGCAGCCCTGTTAAGGTGCATGCTTTAATTGTGAGGCTGATGATCTCACCACCATCTCGTGCTTCTCGACGTGGTCCTGGCTGCTCTCCTGTTGCAGGACCCTGCTCTCCAGACACATGGATGGATGCGCCCCCTCTCCCCTCTCCTCCCCAGCAGGGAGCATATGGGGGACCCAAAACTGAACAGCAACTGAGCGGTGCTCAGCAGCAAGAAGGGCCTGCGGGGGCTGACTCCAAAGAGGTTGCCAGAAGGCCCTGACTCCCAGAGGTAGCTTTGTGCAGAGTCTTTTAGTCTGGGAACTGTTACATGGTTTTAAGGTGAGGGTCTCTGAGATAAGGTGGTAGGGAATGCGTCCATCACCAGATCTGCCAGGAAGCAGCAAAGTGTCTTTGTCATCATGGGACCACCAGGGAAGATAAACACCAAAAGCCATGTCCTATTTACTGCAATTTTCACCTAGTTTAAGTGGTGCCTGAAGTCTTTAATATCCTTTTTAGGGTCCCTTTGAGTTTAAACTCACTGCATATTCCTGTAGTAATACAATTTCCTTTCATCAGCAGAGCTGGCTTCAACTGTTGTCGGTTATTATTATACATTGCTGCTTCCTTCCTCTCCCATCACTCCCTCTGTCCTGGAGTTAAATGTCATATATAGTTTGAGCTATTGACTGCTAGTCCCCCTGTACTCCAGGATATCCCAGAAAGACAGGAAAGTTCACTGGGAAAAAAAGGGACATCAAGTGGCTATATTTTCTGCAGCACAGAAGAACCAGACCCCCCAAAACTTGCTGATACATGTGAAGTAGCACAGGACGTTCAGGACAGAGTAATTTGGGCAGAACAGTGCAGTGACTGCACATACTTGGCGATGTGGGTAGTGAGCAATCATCCAAGTGGGCGCAGATACCACTGGAAAATGTCAGTGCTGCAGTGAAGGTGGTGCCCTTTCTGCAAAGAAGGAGGCCTATCCTTACTACAAAGGTGATATAAAAGCTAAAACATTTTTACAAGCATTAACTTTTTCTTTTTTGTTTTTTCTTAACTAAACAGAAAACAAGGACTTGCAGGAAGATTCTTTACCAGCATTTTGGCAGCATACAAAATTTTCTGGTGGATTGGTAACTATTTGAGTGAAATGTGGAACATCAAAATAAAAATGAATTTGAAAATGGCCTTTAATCTGAATTGAGTTGATGGCTTGTTTGTTTGCTTGTTTTCCCCGATAGCTTACTTGTTTGTTTTTTGAAGTCACTCTTGTTAATTGTCCTGCAGCCATGCTATGTACCAGATAGCCAAGAAAGCTGACATGGGTAAGTTATATACAGTATCCTTGTGACCTTTTTGCAGTGAAGATACATATCTGTCCAATAAAGCCCAGAACAAATGACAGTGACAGCTGCCTCGTGGCATTCAGCTAGAATTGAACAGGTTTGCTCACAAGTCTGGACCAAGTGTTTCATTACAGACTGTGCACCAAGAACAACATAAGCCCCCAAAAGTGAAACTTTCCCTCAGCAGCTATGGAAACTACCCTGGTGGACTGAGATGCACTTTACAGGCTCCTCCTTATCTCCTTGCTTTGACTTTCCTGCAAGCTGTCAACCTCTGGTGGCATTTGTGTGTTGGCGTAGCACTTGCACGGGAAGAAAACCTCACTTCGTTTATCAGGACCGATACAAGGTGTTATGGGAACCGAGCACTCGAAGAACGAGGGGCGAAGAAGCATGTTTTTTCTGAGGAAAGGTCCAAAGTTGCCTGCATGGGAAGATGCTCTTCTCTCAGGGAAAGACCCCAAGTCACTGCTGAAACAGGGATTGCGTTATGTCAGCTTGAGCCTTATAATGAAAGGGATGACCAGTGCCCCTGACTTCTTGTGGGGACTGCCCGAGGTGCAGAAACTAAACCTTTCACGCAACCAGCTGGTGGCAATTCCTCCTTCACTGGGAAAACTGGACCGGCTTGTAGTGCTGAACTTGGGTGGCAACTGCCTCAAGTGTCTGCCGAAGGAGATCGGGCTGCTGAGAAACCTGAAGGTCTTGTTCGTTAATATGAACTGCCTGACGGAAGTGCCAGCAGAGCTCAGCTTGTGCAGGAAGCTGGAAGTTTTGAGTATCTCACATAACTGCATCTCACAACTGCCTTCAAGCTTCACTGACCTGACAAGTTTAAAGAAATTGAACCTCAGTAATAATCGCTTTGCACAGATTCCCCTCTGCATTTTCACACTGAGGAGCTTAGACTTCTTGCACCTGGGGTCCAACAGGCTTGAAAACATTGCAGAGAGTGTCCAGTATCTAGTTAATTTGGAAATCTTTATAGTAGAGAATAATAATATACGCACTCTGCCACGGTCTCTCTGCTTCATCACTGCTCTGGAGCTACTAAATGTAGATTACAACTCCATACAGACTCTTCCGGATGACCTCTACCTGCTGCACAGGCTGCCCCGGATTGCGTGGAACCCAATGGACAAAGGCCTCCACATCTCCCACAACCCTCTGTCCCGACCCCTGCCCGAGATAGTGGAGGGGGGACTGGACGTCCTCTTCAACTACCTCAGGGAGAAGAAGGAGCACAACTGAGTTTCCGCTGAGCTTGGGATTAAGCCTATCATCACGACTTAGTCGTGCCAGAGCACTTTCCTCAACAGTCACTTCCACTTCATAACACTTGGATTTCCAAGACTATGGATGGCTTTATTAACGGTTGGCAGAAAGCAAGTAAAGTATGATGGTCTTGTTTAAGTGTGTGAAGAGTAAAATTTTCTAAAACTATCCACCCCTGTAACCTTCAGTGTTGGAGTGCTTGTTTTTTGGGGGACAAAAAAAAAAAACCCTGTGCTAAAATGTTTGCTCTTCATTTGACAGAAACAAATTAAAGCAGGCTGCTGAAAGTTCAGAAACATATATTTGCCAGCTATCACATTGGAGGAATATTAATATAAATTGGATTTACTGTATGTGATTACAGTTGCACTTTAACTCCTGCTCACTTCTTCATGTGCAGATACCACTACATAAACAAACTGCTATCTAAGTGAATCTCAAGGAAAATGTTTAATTCTCTTTCAGCAATGAATATATCCTGAGCTATATTAGCCCACAGACAGTATATTACCTGCCAGTTCAATATTATTTGTTGTTTACCCTGCAGCTGTGAGCTGGCCACCGTAAATTACAGGTGAAGATGGCCGGCAGTGGGGCGATTCTCCCCCTTCTGCCTTCTTTGGAAGAAGATCTCAAACTTCCCCAGAGCACCTAGTCCCCTTCCTGAAACATGCAACCTTTCCCATCGAGCCTACTAGGGTGCTGGTAGAAGTGCATCAGGACCAGCAGGAAGCAGCATCTATGCCAGGGGGAGAAGTGAAAGTGGGTCCATATTTCCTCAAACAAAGGCAGCATATGAAGTTGCTCATTGCTAGATGAACTGCACTCCTTTCCTTATTGAGCTTCCCCACATTTGGAGCCATGGAGTAACTTGACTCGGGAGGCAGTATGTCTCGTAAAGGTGAAATACTTCTTTCAAGAAAAGCAGCAGCAAACCAATCATCAGCTTAAGTAAGAGTTTCAAAAGCAAATACTTATTTCTGTGATTTTCAGTATCAGCCAGTAGCACAGAAGTCAGGTCTTCTGTGATTTCTCATATTGATCTTCTGTGTATGTCCTTCATCAAAGTTTTATCCAGTAATAAAGATGCAGTATGAAAGAGCTGCTAACAATTTATGTAACTTGATTTTTCCTCACACCAGACTAAGACAGAAGCAACTCTGTTGAAATCAGTTGAGATAAATGCTTCTAATGGCAGCATAAAAGAGGAATGAGCCTGTAATTCTTGCACTAATTAAGAATACTCAAAGCCATTTTTAAAGTACTTCCTATTGTATGTCAAATCTCAGGAATCAATGATTACTTTCTAAAATGTAATTGGCTCAGAATTATGGAAGACTGTGGAAGGTTGATCCTGCTTCTAGTGAGGCTAATGGACAACTGCTGGCTGAGGGAAAAACTCTTCCGTCAACAGTGGTAGAAGTAGTCTGATAAGAGCAGACAATTATGTAATTCATAGGTACATGCAAGTAAACGCAGCACCTTTGGCCATGCTAATGTTATCAGTGCAGTGCTGAACGCCGCAACAAAGAATCTGTGCTCACAGACTCTTCCACTCTGGGGCTGCTCGCTCCGATATTTTGTTATGTTGGATTGTTTTGTGTATCATTTGTTATCTTAATAGAGAATTTCAGTGTTGTGCCCAGGAATTGCTGTCTCCAAGTGTGCAGTCAAGGACAAAGCTTATGTTTCTGGCAAAAAGGAAACCTTTTTGAAGGCCACTTTTGTTCAAGTATAAGGCAAAAAAACAAACAAAGCAAATAAACAAACACCAAAGCACAGATTTTTTTACTTAATATGTGTTTCAGATGTTTTTTATCTAGCTTTGCATGCATTTATTTCACCCATGCAACGGGATTTATAGCAAGTTCCAAGATTTTTAATGCACAATACATTGAATAAATTAATACATGATTCAATTAGCTACAAGAAATAACCCTGCAATTATTTATAGAAATGCCAACAGATAATTCTTGAAGAGGATTAGGCACAGATTATTAACTTCTCTAAATGCCCATTTCATATCCCTAAGTCTTGCATTCACGTAAACACTGTAGTCCCTCAGTAGCTCTTTGCAGGAAAATTAAATTCCTATGGCATTAATCACCTGAAAAGACTTTCCACATATCAGTATCCAGGATTATATGACACCAGATAGCCTCCAATGTGTTCTGACTAGAAGAGGTATGCACAGTAATTTACATGGAAGATGTGAGCCTGGACTGTGTATGTGTTCATTAGGACACCACTACCAAGGGTGAGCAGCAGTGCATGATTCAAGAAAATGGTCTCCCGACAGGGGATTAAAAGGCAAATTTGACAGGATCAAATGCATCTGGAAAAGCAGTTATAACATGAAGTGCAATAGCAATAATTTAAAATTCAATTATTCAATTGAATAATAACAACCTTTTACTCAAGCTAATAAACCTTTGGAAGCATACGAAACACATAAAAGTCTCTGCCTTTTTAAACAGAATAATAAAATTCATTGAATAAATGGTATTTTAATGTATAATTCAGATTTTAGCACTAAAAAGATAATTTCTACTGAACTGCTTTAGTATTTCTTTCGTTTCTGAATTAAGATCCTTATAAATAGGTTTCTTAGAGATACAGAAAATGATCTCACATGAGCAAAGGTAGTGTTCTGAATTCTTACTGTAAATAGTAAAGACCATATGTCACTGTTAATGTATAGAAATGTGCATAGGAGGCAAATAAATGTGTATGTGTTTGCATCTGAGAGGGTGCAAGAGGCACAGGAGAGAGGCAAAAAGCATGATGTCACACACTGGCTCTGGCTGTGAGTAGGGCATTAGCAAAGAATTGGTAGATCCCAGCATTGCCATCTGACACTGGTTGTACAGACTACTGGGAAAAAAAGGTGCTGAAATGCTGCAGGGGCTGCAGTCATATCTCATAATATATGGAAACTGTCATTTCTATGCGTATATTAAATGATATAATTTTGACTTAAAATCTGTCAGAGAACTATATGCTGAACTATATGAATATATGAAATAGAAACACCTGTTTCTAGTACTCACTGAAGTTTTCTCACTGTAAGTCTCACAGCAGTATAACTTTTGATGCATTTATCATTCTTGTCGTTACTGGTGGTAGTGGTCTTCAAAGGAATGGAGAAAGCATGGAGAAGGATGCTCTCATGGCAGCATGACTTTTCTATGGCTACTGCTTAGAGAAGATCTCAAAGAGCTGAAGGTTAGAAAAATTCTTGGTATGGATGAAACAAGGGGCAAAGCACAAGAACCAAGTAGAAAGAACATACGAACCAAATGTTTGGAAAACGTACTATGCTATGTGGCTATACAATTTGTTCCCCAGCTATTGTCAAACATACTGATGGTACATTTGGTGAGGTGAACAGCTTTGATCTGTTTTTATTTTAAATCAAAAATAAAGTTGCATTTTCTGAAAAGTTTAAGTCCAGTAAACATGCAAGACCTCTGAACACTGGAAGGTTTCAGTATCTTGGCCTAACCTGAAAGTTTTGACTTCAACCTTTGACTGAAATGAAAACATTTTAATTTGAAATGTTGCTGTAGCATCTCTCTGTAAGCTAAAGCTGAAATGTGCTGCACCTACTGCTCTACAGCTACTGGCCAAACCTTCCATGTGTACGAACTCACTCATGCCACTTGTGACTAGTGACATCCCAAAATACATTGCAACGTCTCAGCAGCCCCATGGGGCACCACCAGGCATGTAATCTAGCCAGGAACATCAGCCTGTTATGTGAGCAAAACAACAACAGCCTACAAAGACCAATTTCCAAGATGCACTGGGGTGGTATTTCAAAAAAGATTCTTTCAGATTCTAGCTGAAAGCACTTGAAAGTCAGATTATAGATTCTATGATTATTATTTTGGATGAAAATGTCTACAATTTTTTTTTCCAGCTTGCCAAGATTTTCTCCATATTTTCCTTTGTTTTCATCAAAATTCCTCATTTTTTTGTCAAAAACAAACAAACAGAATGGTTTCTGGGCATTTTTGTTATAAGAACATACTTTCTGGAGTTTAGACATTTTAGGATATGAATGAATTATTTTCCTGTTATTACACTGTAAATTCAGGAAACCATATCTTTAACTTATCTTTGGTTAACATTTTAAAGAACTTTGCAATCATTGTTTAGCTGAATGAGGATGCATCTAAAAGTAATACATTGATGCTGAAGAGTTGAACGCATTCTTTACTTTGCTAGGCCAGCACATAACTTGAAAAAACATATCGACATATAATTTTCAAGAGTAGAAAAATCATTCATAGTCCATCTTATTCCCTTAACCAAATAAAAAAAAGAATCCTCATAGGTCATCAGGCTTTCCAGTATAACCACATGGAAGACAAACAAAGAAATCAAAGAAAATAAACTGATCGTCTAGTCGGTATAAATTCACTGAATTCCAAGGGTAAATTTCCTTCAGAGCCTTCGGACTGCAGATCTTCAGTAATTCAAGGAGAGTTTCAGACTGCCTTGCAGAATTATATTAAATATAATTAACACAAATAAAAATAAATATATGAATAATGAATATATAATAATATGTAAAATATTAAGGAAATATGCATATTATTATGTAAAATGTGCTTCCATAATCCACGTGTGGGAGCTGAAGTCCTGAAACAGTTACAGCCAAAGGAAAACTTGCATTGACTGTAAAAGGGTCTGCACTTATATAAGAATACATACATTTACCATTCTATATACAGCAGAAACAAGATTTAAAAACTCAGTAGATGTNCAGGAAACCATATCTTTAACTTATCTTTGGTTAACATTTTAAAGAACTTTGCAATCATTGTTTAGCTGAATGAGGATGCATCTAAAAGTAATACATTGATGCTGAAGAGTTGAACGCATTCTTTACTTTGCTAGGCCAGCACATAACTTGAAAAAACATATCGACATATAATTTTCAAGAGTAGAAAAATCATTCATAGTCCATCTTATTCCCTTAACCAAATAAAAAAAAGAATCCTCATAGGTCATCAGGCTTTCCAGTATAACCACATGGAAGACAAACAAAGAAATCAAAGAAAATAAACTGATCGTCTAGTCGGTATAAATTCACTGAATTCCAAGGGTAAATTTCCTTCAGAGCCTTCGGACTGCAGATCTTCAGTAATTCAAGGAGAGTTTCAGACTGCCTTGCAGAATTATATTAAATATAATTAACACAAATAAAAATAAATATATGAATAATGAATATATAATAATATGTAAAATATTAAGGAAATATGCATATTATTATGTAAAATGTGCTTCCATAATCCACGTGTGGGAGCTGAAGTCCTGAAACAGTTACAGCCAAAGGAAAACTTGCATTGACTGTAAAAGGGTCTGCACTTATATAAGAATACATACATTTACCATTCTATATACAGCAGAAACAAGATTTAAAAACTCAGTAGATGTTTAAATGCATATGAGGCTTTAGATATATTGGGACAGGGATACACTTTAATACTCACATGTGGAGTAAGCCTGAAAATCCTTTTATAAAATTGCATAATCCTTCCTCTGTACAAGTAAGAGGCAGAATAATAATTATAAAAGATGAAAAAAGAGACACTGGAATGGTTCTGCTTAGAAATGTATTAGGTTATCTGAACACCCTGAATATCCCAAGAGGAAATCAAATTCATATAAAGATTTTTTAAAAGTGGAAATTACATAAGAAATGTTTTTTCTCCCTCCTAGCTATCCAGAGAAAAGCAGAGTACTGACATTATTAGTTTTAAATTCTTCTTTCATTTTCCCCCCACCACTGATTCCACACATTTATCTCTCTTGCAATAAAGGCCAACCAGCCTTCAAAAACCATCCCTTAGCACTATCTTCTGCAGTGCTCAGCCCAGCAGTACCAGCAGGTCCCCACACCGCAATGGCTGCCGACCACACCAGATAGATGACTTGCAGGATTTGGTGACAAAACCTGAAATGTATACTCTGGTGTATGTGGAGTCATGTCATGCATGGCTAAAAAGGTAGTTTCCAGTGAAGCAGGAAGTGTAACACAGATTTAGAAAAGGTCACTGCAAATTATACTGCTTCATCAAGGGAGCTTACCCAGGCAGACTGAAAAGAAGACCAAAGGGCAGAGCTCTATGTTTTCCTAGGGCTCAGAGGAGTTTCAGATGCCATAAATCCATTGACGAATATCCTGTTTTTAATTTATACTACCCAGACATTAACAAAATTATTTCTTTTTTCCATTTTGATACAACTCTTCAAGGGAAATATATGTTGATCCCTTTTTTTTCCTTACCTCCAGCCTTTGCATCCTGGGTGTACTCACAGGAGTAATAAATTGCTTCTCGCCCCCTGCAAAGCCAGTGCTGCTGGGTGTGGGTGGGTGTGAAAATGTACTGAGCGCCTGATCTCTCACCCTCCATGCAAGGAGGAGAGGATGGGGCAGGCTCCACAATCACTGGTCAGGAGATGGGTAACTCTTTCAAAACAGGCATCCTGGTCACCACACGAACTTTATGCACCTGTTTAGCGGTTTAGGACAGTGTTTAGTCGCTGGACGTGGTTTCCAATGTCAATAGAGAGAGATGGACGAGTTCTTGGGACAGCACTGAGAAAGGAGCATGGCTGAAGTGCCCCATGTCTCTTGTGCCTGGGGTCTCTTCCTGCTGGCCAAAGAGAGCCTCAGGACATCTGCAGTGTAATTTAGCCATCTGAAGTAAGGTCAGTGACATTGTACAGTACAAAGGCCTTCCCTTGCCTCTGCAACAAGTGCATACAAGAAGGTCTTTCAACATAAAATAACATTAAGACTTGCTGAGAAGGGGTGGAAGATACGGCAGAGAAACACCAACACACCTACAATGCCCTATGCCAAATGCTTTGAATGACAGAAAATTTTTCCTCCCTCACTATTAAAATGCTCTACCTTGAAATGAGTGTAAACAAGACACACGTAAAAGAAGCCTCTGCAGTTTTTAGAAATGGCATTGCAAAATCTGCTAAAAGAAATTACTGAGTGCATCATGGCAAACTATTAAGAGAAAGAATCCCTCCCACCTAGAAGACAAAGCTATTTTCTTTATACTTCCTTTGCTTATTCTTTGTCCTTTTTGGTTTTAGAAACTTAACAGAAGTGTGTGTGTGTGTGTGTGTGTGTGTGTGTGTGTGTGTGTGTACAAATTTTTGTTTGGGCAAGTCTGTGCATGCATATTCCCTATACATATTTCCCCTACAGGGGACAGCAGAGGCTATCAGTGGGTCCTACATTGTTTGCCTGTCTAAGCAGGGAAGTCCTTCTGGCATAGACCAACGCAATGCCCTGTGAACAGCACCAGCTGGGTGGGAGAGCTGAAGAATCCAGATGAACAATACCTGCACTTTGGAAAAATCATTCAATCAACTGTGATTTGCTTAAGATAATGCCTTTCCATAGGTATTTCTGTGCACAGTGGTCCCATATATCCTTCAGTATGCTTAGCTTCTTTTTCCAATTGGGAAATAACACTGTAAAGAACAGATTGTGATGTGGTATTTGCATGTTCTGTCCACACTCAAGAGAAGTTACAAAGATACTAAGGAACCTTGAAACTAATTCAGTAAAAACATCCCTCGGAGCCTGTGGGTGGTTGTGTTTTTGTGTGTTTGAAAGTATTTGGGAGGTTTTTACAATGCTTTGTGTTGCAGTATCTGAGGAATACATGTGAGCTGACTGAAAAATTGCATATTCCACTGCAAATAAAATGCTGGTAATTTAGCATCAAAGCAGGACTTAAAATATATGCTGGTAAATTACGTTGCTTTTGAATTTGTTTTACATTAGTTTTTCTGGGTGTCTTTTAGTGTCAGATATCACAAAGTTCATGGGGACTTTTTATTAACCAATGTGGAGATTAAAAATATGGAAGAATTCCAGTTTGTTTGTTCGTTTGTTTATTGATCAATGATCATGGAAGGAGATACAATCATTTTCTGTTCCTTAGTCACTAAACGTTTTGTAGCTCTTGCTGTGAAGTATTTGAAATGCATTTTTTTAGCCCGTTGAAAAAGAGGTTAAATTCTAGCCAGCCTAATCTTTCTGAGAAAATTTATAGACTTGATTCTAAACTGAATACATTAAAGTTCAATTTAGCCTGGATGGTTGGAGAAGGCTCAGATAGAAAAGTTTAGAGAATCTGTACATTTAATTGTCTGGGCTGCTCCTGGAGGCAGCAGGTGAAATGCAGCTGATTCAAAATCTGGTTCAAGTTCAGAAGAACATTGACGGTTGTTGATCAAAAGTTGGCACATAGATTTTACCCCTTCCTTTCAAACTCCATATTTTATTTGGATAAGTCGGTATAACAGTGTTTACTATGAGTCTTTTAATAGCTTCCTCTTACACTGGATGAATATATTAAGCCAGTGTCTCAGAGACTTCACGTACTACATTTTCTAGTCCAGCTTGGAAGGCAAAGAAGACTTTCTTTGGTCTAGATGGTTTCCCAGGGCTTATAGGACGGAAAGTAAATGCATGCTTGTAGTTAGACATGGGAAATTTTTGGTTTTGCAAACCCCATATCAGGGATATAGCTTTGATTTATTTCTCATTTTGTTCAAAATTCCAAGTAGTTAGGATGTCTTAACTTCCTTGGACTGGCATGCAGAAGTTAGAGTGTACGGGTGAGAAAATTCATCCAGCATGTCCAAATCCTCCTGAGGACTAGCCTTAGGGGAAGGCATGGAAATTCACCAGGGACGCAGGGTTTTCTCTGCTGTTTCAGGTGTCCATTAGAGAGGCTATTTAATGTTCTTTATATAGGCTAATATGTTGCAAAGCAGTGACATTTCAAGACTTAGCCCTGAAGCTAATAGCTCTTCTGGGTAAGCCATTTTCACATTTACATCAATTTAATGTAGTCTAGATTTGGATAAAGATAAGCATGGCTTTTCACTTGCCAGTG
This sequence comes from Chauna torquata, assembly GCA_013399475.1. Lineage (NCBI taxonomy): Eukaryota > Metazoa > Chordata > Aves > Anseriformes > Anhimidae > Chauna > Chauna torquata. The sequence continues at coordinate 91,893 of VXAL01006976.1, forward strand.
TTGCCAGGGTGATGAGTCACCAAACTGTGTTTTCTGCAACAGTTCTCTTCTACCCCCCAAACCAGCAGTTGGCTATTCTGAGTACGACCTAGGCTTGTGTGCAAATCCAACAACAAATACACAGCAGAAATGCCATACATTTGCCTTGCCACAGTTCGTACTTGCAATAGTATACTTTAAAGTGTAAGATAAATGATAAATATAAGGGGAGGGGTGAAGAATTGCCATTTTAGAAGCTACTGCAACGTGTCCAGTCACTTTTGTAGGAAGCCAGGGTGGTTCACATAGTTTCTTCTGTACTAGCTATCTGCATTTTCACATTGTTTCTACTGCCTTTTTCTTTTCATTTGTCCTTCCTCTTTGTTTTATTGTGCTGTCTCTTTTCTGTTGCTGCCACTCTTCTTCCTATTTTATTTTGCCTTTTTGTTTCTTATTAATGAGTTTCGATATTTTTAATTAATGTTGACTGCCTGACTGATGCCAGTTCAACCCTTCTTCTCTGAATTTGCCCTCCAAAACAAGCTAATCATTAGCAGAGGCTTGTCTTGATCAACTAGACAGAGGTTCTCTGGGCACGACAAAAAGAAAAAAAAAAAAAACCTACAACAACAACAAAAGAAAAACAAGTAGGGTAAGTGAAAAATGGCTAAAAAGCCTCAGGAAGTAGTAATGAGCCTGAAAAGCAGAATATACTTTCCACTTGTTGGCATTTTTTTGTGCCCTTTTAACTCACAAAGTTAAAGTCTCCAGCATGATTCTAGATGGACATTTATTTTAGCCAGATACTGAAGTACTGTTGCATATGTTAAAATTGTAGGAAAGAGTCTAGACACCACCATGAATGATCAAGAAGTCCTGTCCTCACCTGACTTATTTTCCAGAGGTCCCCTCCTGTTCCCAGTGAGGCTGTACATTAATTCATTGCCTGTGTTACCTGTGTTTTGGACATGAGGGCTTTCAGTCCTCTGGTGTCCTGTTGCTACAGAATGATTTAGAAACATATAAAAGCAAGAATAGATTCTCTTGGCCAGCCCCAGATTTTGCCATGTGCTGTAGGTGCTAAGATTTATGTCTAGTTCTCTATTTCTGCTGTAAAAATATGCCCACCTCCCTCCCTTTCACCTGTGTGTAATACACTTCTAATCTCTGGTGTCAGTCCTTTACAAAGGAGGCTGCAGTCCTGAGGCTGGAGCAACGATGCATAGACACAATTGCACAAGGCAGGAACAATTACGCTGCTCACAGAGAGATACTCACTTTAAGTTCAGGATAGGAAGAAAAGAGAGAGAATAAAGAAAGGGAAGGCAACAGGATCCAGCACAGAAGCACAGAATCGCTTGCCTGATTGGAACTGGGCTGGCTGATGTGTATGTGGCATGAAGCTCAGCACTGCCCTGCTGTGACTGGCATGAGATTTTGGGGCTCTGCTTGCATGGGGTGCTCAGCCCAGCAAAGCAGGGCTGAGGGAACTGCTCCTACAAGCCTCACCTTCCACTCAGTTCAGCGGGAACTGGAGGCATGCAGAGATAAAAGAAGGCTGAACCCAGTGTATGGAGGGCATTATGGTATAAGATAAGGCAACAGCACAACGGTATAATTTATCCACTAGTTCTGGGACGAATCAGGGCTGACCATAAGGTTGTTGCTTACTGCTGGGTGTCTGAAGGTGCAGCCCACTGCATGGCAGGCAGTGCTGCATCAGGTTTGCACTTAAGGGAAATATATGAAAATTCTTCTGTCTCCAAGGAGAACCTCCTGTTTCAGGATCCATAAAAGCTCAGAGACAGATCTGAACTGACTGCTCACAATCCATTTTAAAGTCCCTTCTCAGCCTGACCCCGTAAAACATAAATCAAACCACTGTACAATATGACTGAGCAAATGTAGTTAGTCTTATTACATAAAAGCAGGCAAACAGTATGACTAGAAGGGTATTTTAATACATTATAGTGGTTAGTTGGTAGTTTGATGTCAGATATATGAAATATTAAGCAAGATATAATAATCCCTCTAGTAATGTAAAAATGTTCACATTTTTAATCTAGAGATCTCACTGATGAAGCATGATTGTTCAACATCCTAGAAGGCAGCTTTCTAAATTATGCTATTCCCTATGGCAAGTGAAGGACAGATCACAGACTTAATGGAAGGAGCATTTTAGTTTTCCCTGGTGCACAATGGGATTTACATTTCAGCCCTCCAGCAAACTGAGTTACTCATGATACCTCCTAAATTAGTACCACCTCATGAGTTTCACCCAGGGTACCTCCTAAATTAACAAGTAATACATTTAGGAATCCCTGAAAGGCTTATTATCTCCTGTCTAATATATCATTCACACTATATATAATTTCTGACACACTGTGCCCACCCCTTCTTCCAGTGAAAGGTTCCCATAGGTTAAGTATGACACCATCAATGCCCAATTCTGGCTTCCCATTGTACTTCTGTATCTGCAGAGGAATTAAGGCTAACTGCAAAAGAATCGTTCCCCTGGCCTTTTAGTTTATGTGCTTTCATAGCTGCAGAATCATGGCAGAATTGCAGGTCCATTATGTTATCATTTCTATTTGATGGTATAAAAGTAAATGCTATATTCATAACCCCATCTACAGATGAAAGAGAGCTGTCATTCCAAGGTTAGAATATTTGCATCTGCATCCCAAGCCCTCCTGGCTGTTTTAGAAACCTACAGGTCTACAGTCATCTCTGAGCTGCTTGTCCACCTCTGTGTCACCACTCAGGACAGCAGCAGAAAACAGCAGACGGAGAAGAAATGCTGATGTAACAGTTCCCGTTGGGAAGTAGCTGCTCATTAATATGCTTTCAGGCTGTCATACTTTGAAATGCAGGTCAAAGGTGTTTGCAAAACTAGAAATCTAGAATTATTCAGCTCTTCAGTCTTGTCCATGCTAGGAATTTAACTCATCTCTGACAAAACACATCAGCAGCTGGAACAGCTAGAACAGCGCTCACACAGGTCTAGTCAAAGTATGGAGGTATCACTGACACCCTATTCCATGCTCGCCAAACCCTTGCTTGAATTACCCCACCATTTGCTTCTAACACAGAGCATGCCTGTGGCATCGGGATCCAATTGCTTCAAAAGACTCCATTCACTTAACATGAGTGTCAGATGCCTTCACCCCAAGTAGATGGCTGCTGGCAGCAAAAAGCTGTTTCTAGGCAGACTATATCCCCACAGGCATTTGCTGTGACAAAGGCATCTGAGACTGAGCATGGCCACCACTGGCAGGAGGTGCAGCGGTTCCTCACTCCCCTTAGGCAGTGCCTACAACTGCATCTCCAGCAGAGACCTTGCTGAAGTTCTGTTGCTTTCCCTCAGCAGGTGTAAGGCAGAGCAAATGCTTTTTCTTCAGAAAAAATGTCCATAACTTTTTTTTTTTTTATTGCACTAGCTAGAACAACTTGTGTCTATCAGCTCTTAATAATATTCTCAGCTATAGCTAACAACCATGGCACAAAGATGCCCATCAACTTCTTGGAAATGAGCAGCCAAGAGTTTACACAATAGGAGGGTTTTTTTGTTTTTGTTTTTTTCAGACTCATAAGAATAGGTATATTATATATCTTTCTGGAGACACCTTTCAGCTGCTGCTCGAGGTGACAAACAAACAAATCCATCTACAGACTCTCTGTTACTTCCTTTGTGAACAGCCACCATTTGCATTATAAACGTTTTAACGAAGACACATTGAGCTAAATTTAACCCTATGACTTTGATGAGTTTAGTTCACTGACTTTGTGGAGGAAAATACAGAACTGAGTCTTGTTTGTGATCAAGCTCACGAGTACAAAGAAGTTTCTCAAAAATTCCTGCTGTGGGACCTCAGCCAGCAGAGGCCCATAACCAAACAATGGGAACTTGTTATTGCTCTTTGATTATAAGTATCTGCTGTCTAAATATGCACAAAATGAGTATCTCTTACTTTTAACAGATAATCTTCTTGCATCTATTTTTAAAGAACGAAGACTCCACTCTCCATTTTTGAAGGTCCCACTAACTAACTTAAATATGGTAGATCGAATACCAGAATGACTAAATTTGATTTGGAATAAGAATCAGATCAACAGAATTGTCCCGAAGGAATCAGGGAGTGCTCCTCTAAAAAGGTGACGCGACCGATAGCTGAAGTTCCTCTTTATCAATACATGCAGCATGGGAAACAAGCAGGAGGAGCTGGAAACCACAGTGCGATTAGAAAACTATGACCTAATTGCTACCACAGAAACGTGGTGCGACAAAGCACACAACTGGAACACTGGAATAGAGATAGGTAGGGAAAGAGGAACAAGAGTGTTGCCCTCTCTGTTAAGAAATGGATAGATAGCAAAAGGCTGCCTCTGAGAAACAGCCACGAACAGGTTGAGAGCTTGAGGGTAAAAATTAAGGACCAGACCAATAGAAGACACCTTGTGGTTGTGGTCTACTACAGGCTGCCTCATCAAGGGGAGCCTGTTGACAAGGCCACCTTGCTTCAGCTGCAGGAAGCATTGTGCTCACAGGCTCTCATTCTGATGGGGGATTTCAGCCGCCCAGATGTCTGCTGGGAACGCAACACAACAGGCTGTAAGCAATCC
>VXAL01006977.1:0-46772 GCA_013399475.1 Chauna torquata
AGTGGACACACGCGTGTCCGGCTGCGCGTGGGAGCCAAGCACCCGCTCTCTGCTCTCCAGCAGGTGCCGGGGCGCGGGGCGCGGCCGGGAGCGGGGAGCGCTTGCAGCCGGCTGCGGGGCGTCCCCTCCGGCAGCTGTGGGCCTGGCGGGGAGGCGGTGGGCGAGACAGCAAGCAAGAGGCTGCCGGGGCTCCTCTGGGGCTAGCAGCAAACCTTCGCGGAAAAATTGGTAAACACAGCGCGGAGGCTTTGCTTTCTCGCTCGCTGCCTCCCGAGAGCGGTAGGGCGGCTGGAGACGGGGTGCCACGCTGCCCGGCCGGGTGGCCCAGCTCACAGGGCGCAGTTGCGTTGCTCGGGCGGCTCCCGGGGGCTGCTGGGGAGGGGGCAGCAGGGCTGCTTCCAGGCTGGAAGCCTCTCATTTCAGGAGTGCGCAGGACCTGCTACCCGCACTGACTCGCCCCAGGTCTGCCAGCTGCAGAAAAGCAGACCCTCTGGGTCTACCCAGAGCGGGGACAGCTGGGGTGAGAGCAGGCAACCGCCGGCTCCGCTGCCTGTCAGACCAGGCCAGCACACCCGTGTCTGCTCGGCGCCTGCTGCTGCCCTGGAGAGCCATCTCTTCATGGAAAAACACCTCGGCGACGCTATCACCGCTGAGATGGTTCATCCCCTAATAAGTCAAATGCATCTTAGATAGAAATCAGCCTCATGGACAATAATGGCATGTATTCCACTGTACGCTCATTTCCCAGTTTCCAGTAAAATATAGCAAGAAGATAAACCAGCACTGGCATTTCAAGGCAATTATGCAGAATGGTCAAGAGATACAGACCAACACAGAGGAGCTGGACAACGTCAAGTCTTTTTAATGCGTTGGGATGACGTGATAAGGCTGTCAGTCACCCTGCAGTAAGTGAGGCAGGGATCGAGCAGTTATAATCAAGTTTTAGGCTTCTCTGACCTTACCTGGTCCTCAGCTGTTATTATCCACTGCACACAATAAAATATTTGATGCCGTAATGATGCCTGGGGACGGCAGCGAGGGTGGTGGGTGTGTGCAGAGGCATGGGCACGCAGCCCCTGCATTGGCAGCAGCCAGGAAACACTGGCTGGCTGCAGCTCCCGCAGCACTGGATATTCCATTCTTTCTCCTTCTTTTATAGTACCTTTATTCACAAATTTGCAAGGCACTGCCCAAGGCAAGCAGAAGTTAAAAAATTGGCACTATAGGCTTTTTTCTGTACAAACTCAGGTGAGTTAGAGAGCACGCTGTGAATGCAGGAAGCGAAGGGGCCACCAGGCTACTCCCACGGAGGGAAAGCAGCTCCTCTGGCTGCCAGCAGCAAGCACACGCTCCGCAGAGCCATTGTTGCTGGAGGGAACTTGGAGGAGCGATGGCTTATTTTCTGTCGAATTTGGGCCAAATCTCTTGTTGGCGTAATGCAGGCTGTGCTGATTTATGCTAATGAAGGGGCTGGGGTGATCTCCTCATGCTATTTGAGTCAGTGGGAACATTGCCAGGAGCTTTAACGAGGACATGATTTCATCTTGGTGTGGGTTGTCTTACACTCCAGCAAAAGGGAGCAGCGCGGAGCGGGCGTCTTCCCAGGGAGAAGGGAGAGGAGCCGCTCGCTCTCCAGAACTTTCCCCTCCAATTTTAGGATCTTTCTCGGGGGTTTGGCCATTTTTCCAATTCACAGATGGCAGCGACATGCAGAGAAAGCTACGAGTGACGGCGCTGCTACTTCATCTGCGACGCGTGCCGGGCAGAGGGAGGCTCACGGCCACGAGAGCGGGTCAGGAGACTGAGAGACAGAAGTGAGAGCTGTGGGAAGGGGCAGGAGAGCGGCCAGGAGCCCCGCATCCATCTGGTTCTCGATTTAGCAGCATGTGATGGGGCCTCAGTGCCACGCATTCTCCTTTCAGACCTTCCTTGCCTTAAAAAATGCTGTTACCTGACCAGCTGTTGCATTGCAGAGAGCCCCGAAATGGCAGCAGCGTGTCCTTGCTGCACCTCGGGCACGTTGTGTCCCCCCCGCCGCCTCCCCCAGCAGTGCACCCCACTTTTCCGGGGCCACCCGCCCAGGCAGCACAGCCCTGGGGCTCCCCCAGCCAGCCGGAGCCCTGCACACCGGGTGTTTTTTCAGCAGAGCCTGCGCTAATTTTAGCAGTGATGAGACATTTGGGTCGGGAGCAGGAAAGCCCATCCCAGGAGCCTCGGAATAAGGCAGCGCCGTGGTACGAAAACATAATCCAGGTTTGCTGGGGATTAGAGTAGGGCTGGAGCCCCACAGTGATGCTGGTGGAAGGGGAGGATTTCTGTCCCCACCACAGTAGGCAAGATTGGACCAGAGCTCTGTGCCGAGCGGTCTGACCTCCCTTCTTTGTAATGCCAAGCTTAAAAATATTTGTAAACTGTTCCTGACCCTGCTCAGGGGCACAGGAGAACCGAGCAGTGAAGGAGGGGAAAGCTGTGCAGAGCCACATGGTGACTTTTAACCCAATAACATCTTCTTGCATCAGGCCTAAGTCATTCCTTGTGCTCTGGATGATCCTGGGAGGAAACAACAAAGCAGCAGACTGTAACAAAGCTTGTGAAGTCTGTTCACTAGCCGAGCACAGTCAGCCTGGTATTGTACATGCTGAAGTTCAGTGACTCCATGCCAAGTGATGAGGTTACCAACTGCAGAAGGGAACCAATCTGAAGCTATGGGAAAAACATTTTTGTAGACAAACGTCACCTCTAAAACCATATAAACAAATCGGTTTTGACACAACAGAACAGTGAGCTATAAAAGGAGAGTTTGGGAAAAACACCACTAATGGGTGGTGATTCACATGGTGCTGGTCAGACTGCATTTTTGTAATTTCTGTTCCCTAGGGACGCTGGCCTGTGATTTTCAGAGCACAGAGGAACATGGAAACAGCCTGGCCTGATGTGCATCGGAAGACGCAGAGGAGCAAGGAGGGGACAGCCCGTCTGCTGGAGGCGTTTGCCCACTGCAAGCAGCTCCCAAAAGGTGAGGCTTGCTGAGAGCTTCACAAGGGACAGCAGCACCGAAGCTGGGGGCTGCCCAGAAAAACACCAGCAAAATGAACTGGATTATCCCAAACCCCCGCACGATCTCTGCCCTCTGCTCCCAACAGGCTGGAAACGTGGAAAAAATGGTTTGGTGCAAGAGAGGAGCCACAGCAGAGAGCAACTCCATCTCCCGGCGGGGCCCTCGGTGAGGCAGCGGTGCGCGGGGCTCCGGGCAGGGAGAGCGGGGAAATGCTTCTCCCACCGGGTGCCTGGCCTGGCTCCTGCCCTGCCCCGTGCTCCGCTGGGGACGATGGAAAGCAGGAGCTCTTTGCTCAGGTGCTCCAGGAGCGGAAGCAAAGCTGTGCCCCGGGCTTCTGCTGCATCTGCACAGTGTTTTCTTTGCGAACAGCAGAGCGTAAAAGCCATGGCCAGGCAGCTGCACGAGAAACTAATCGCTTCTAATCTGGTTAGAAAACTTCAGCCCTTGGGGAAGCACAGCATAGCTTTCTGTGAGCCTGGCAGGGGAGACCACTGGATGTCAGGTTCAGAAGAAATAAATTAAATTTGTATTAGGGTCTGCAATCACTTCTCTGCTTTCAGAGGCTGTTTCAGAGAGCAGAAGAGCAATAAGCTGCGAGGACGTGAAATCCACGGCAGAGGTGCAGGTCCTCTGTGCACTGAAATGGCCCCATTACCAGGAACATAGTTCCAGCAAGATCAGCTCTTATTGGGCTCCAATTTTTCTTTTATTCTTTTTCAAAAGATCTGTTTCTCCAACACGCCATCTCAGACAGCAATAAACCATTATGAGCTGCTGCTCTGTGGTGCACGCTGCGACTTTTACGAGCAGAAACACAGAGATCCCAGAGAGCCTTTGTACAAATGTAAGCTGGGCCTTTAACTCAAAACCCATTGAATTCACAATTTAATCAGGCCAACATAAAACAGGGGAGTCACGCGGGGCCCCTACTGGTATCCCATCTCAACTGCTTTCCTTGTCGTAAAAACACATTGCCTTCCCTAGCCCACATGCAGGGCGGCTGGCTCTAGCTGTCGGCAAAGACGAGGTGCCTCTGCGCACGGGAGCGAGAGCCCCCTGTCCCTGCGGCCTCTCCTGCTGCCCGCTGCGGAGCTGGGGCTCTGCCTCTGACGTGCCCAGCGTCACGCCTGGGTCACCGGAGGCTGGAGCCCGTATCAGGGTGTGCAAAGAGGAGACGCCGAGCAGCGCTGCGGATGCACCCGAGCCCAGCGCCAGCCCCGGGGCTCGTGGCAGCCAGCGCGGCACGCTGGCTAGAGGCGTGCCCTCGCGCCGGCACGGCCGTGCTGCCGCTCCCCGGGGATCACACTGCGAGCTGCAGGTGATGCAGCAGAAGAGGCACGGCTGCGGGGAGGCAACCCAGCACCCTGGGCAGGATGGCCCTGGCTCGCCGGGACAGCGCTGGAGCCCAACGCGAGGGAGCGAGCGGGCAGCCGAGCCCGGGCAGGCAGCAATGCCAGCGCATCGCTGCGGGGCTGGCAGCTCCACCTCACACAGCCCAGTGCCCCGTGGCTGCTGCGGCATGTTTGCCCTGGCTCTTATTCACATTTCCATTTTTAGACATGGTTTTCAGTGTTATTCTAACAGCAGCAGCTGTTAGAAGCAAAGCTGCTGGTCTGGCTCCACATTTTCCCAGCTGAGCAGCGCACCTAACCCTGTGCTCTGCCCAGTCCAGACAGCCTGAACGGGCTGGGTTTTGCAGCGCAGCTACAGAAGCAAACCTGTCCCAAGCTGGTAGCCAGCTGCCAGCAGCAGGTTACCTCCCTGCACTCGCTGAGCCGCAGAGACATTACAAAGTAAAACAAAAACCGTCCCTTGGCCTCCGCACGCTCCCTTCAAAGGAGGCTCACAGCACGTCGTGGAAGGTTTCTGTGTTGCTTCTTTGAAAAGCTGCTTGAGGTCAGGCTGACTCAGTGCTTCCCAAAAGGCAACAACTTGCTTTGTCTGAGCGCGGGTCGAGAGCAGCCGCCAAGCACCGCCCGGCACGCTGGGGCTGGCTCTGGGTCCGTGGGGGAGGAAGGTGCTTTCTGCACACACAGAGCCAGACTACATCTGTTATCCCAAAATTCAAATGCAAACCGCAGCTCTCTTCCTGCCAGCCGCCTTCTCCACAGTGGGCGGGTGTTCTGGGAACCTGCGGGCGCTCCCGGGAAGTGAGGAGGGGACAGGGACGTGCCTGCGGCAGCCCACGCACCACGGCAGCTTCCCAGCTTTGCTTTGCAGATAACGCCTGCAACTCCAGCGCCTGTGCACGGCTGGAGATGGCAGTCTCTGGCATGCCTGTGGGAAATGAGCCTTCCCAGTGCACAAAGGGCCATCCTGCCCCACTGGTCCAGCTGGCGGTGATGCGGGTCAGAAAGCAGGCTGCCTGGCCCATGGGAAGTCCTGTATTCACATCACTCGGGGAGCTGGTTTCTGCACTTCCTCTGCAGGACATGCTGCACGCTGAGCCCTCTGCTCCGGGGTTGGCTCCCCTGTGCTGTACCAACCTCCTGCTCCTTCCTGAGGAAGGAAGCGGCGGCTCCAGGAAGGAGAGGCAGGGTGCTGGAGCAGATGCGAGGCAGATCCAGGCTGTTTCAAAGCGAGTGCCGCTGGTCCCCGTGTGATCGGGCAAAGAGCTTCAGCTCCCACAGCTGTGGATGCCACAGAGGCGGGTGTTTGCCCGCGCCCTGACCCGTCCCATGGAGAGGACCCTGTGGGGATGTGAGGACCCACAGAGCGCAGCCCATCTCAACGTGCTGGTGAGCTTTAGTGCAAAGCCCCTGTAGCACCTCAACCACTCCTTTCCTCGCAGTCACAAGCGGCAACCTGCAGGGTGAAGAGCAGGAAAGGCTTTTGCCATGGCTGCTCCATCACCTGCACCCCCGTGCAATGAAAACGGGAGCCAGTGCGCACTGGGGTGCCGAGACCCCCGCCTGTGCTCTGCGTGGCAGCACGCGGCTCTAGCCCCATCCTTGCTCGCTGTGCCCACTGCAGCATGCACGGCCTCGCTGCTGGAGCCCAGAGAGCCGGGAGGAGGGGGCAGCCCCGGAGCCTTGAGGCACGGTCCCAGTCCGGGCAGAGCGGCTGCGCGCTCCCCTCGCCCCGGGGCTCAGCAGCTTCCCCCCGGCAGGTCCCAAAGAGCCATCTGTGCGGAACACTGCCGAAACGTTTATTGAGAACAGTGCCGGGCAGCCAGGCACACGAGGACCCCTCCACGGCCGACCACGCATTGGGGCAGCGGTGCAGCCTCGGCGAAGCAGCAGCCAGCCTCCGTCCATCCAACACGCGCGTGCCTCAAAACATCCGCTTTCAGGCTTGGGCACTTGTGTTTCCTTCGGCGACATCGTGCAGCGTGGCCACGGGACAGGTAGGCTACACCATTCCTGGGTGCTCAGCAGCCTGAGGTGAAGAAATCCGGCACCGGTTACTGACCAGGCAGCTGGGAGATGCTGGAGCTGGCACATGCTGGCGAGGGGCTGGGTGCTGCTGAGGAAGGGGGGGCCGCTCTCCGCCTTGCTCCACCTCAGGCTTTGGCTGCTGCTGGCTTCTGTCACACCTGTCACAGCTGTGCCCTGCTGCCCCCGAGAGCACGGGCCTCCCTGCACCACCGCCAAAATCCTGCTCGGGCCAGGCAGGGACCCGAGAGTGGCTGCACCCAGTGCCAGGAGTGAGTGCTTTCATAGACCATTTCCACAGCATAGAAAAATAAATAAGTGGGCATTTATCTCATGGGGAGGAACTTCGTTTAAAAGGCGCCTCCTAAATCTATCTGCAAATGTGAGAGCAACTACCGCTCCTCCCAGCAGACGCCTTAGCTGCGCCTCGGGGCTCCCTTTGCTCAGCTGTCCCCGCAGCATACAGAGGAAGGGGCTCCATGGGCACCCCGCGGCTTTCCTGCTCCTGGTTTACATCCGCATCCTCGTCCGCATGGATGGGCAGCAGTCCCAGCCCACCGGCCGTGCCCCCGTCCTGCCGGCAAGCACTCGTATGACACCGCAGTCCGGACACTTCTATTTACAGGACAAGATCCGCAGACACCGGGCACGGCGGCGGCTCCGAGCCGGCACACCCAGCCCCGGCACAGGCTGCTGTCCCGCACGCTGGCAGTGCCGGGCAGAGCCACCGCCAGCCACCTCCAGCCACCTCCCTTGCCCTCAGCCAGGGCAGAGGCACTCTGGAGGTGCCGCATTTTCGGAGTCCGGGCAGCGACAGGTCCCTGGCTGCGTGGACAGTCCGGAGACGTGGGGGCACGGCTGCTGGCGCGTCTTGCCCCGGCGGCAGCAAAGCGAGGGGGCCGGTGCCGCAGCCGTGCGGGTTCCACCCCGGCCTTAGTCGTTCTCGCTCTGCGAGGGAGAGAGCGCAGGGCTCGGGTGAGGTGCAGGGGCCAGGCTGGACGCGGCCCCTCTCCGTGCACGCAGCCCTGCCCGGCGGCCTCACCTCCATTTTGCTGTATATCCAGCTGAGGAGCTTGGTCACACGTGTGTAAACCCCGGGCTTGTTCTTCTGGCCACATCCTGTCCCCCAGCTTGTCACCCCGGCCACATACCAGCGGCCATTGTCCTCGCAGACCAGGGGCCCTCCGCTGTCACCCTGGCACAGAGGGGCAGAGAGGTGAGGCGAGCAGATGGGACATCCTCTGCCTGTCCCCAGGCAAAGCAGGCAGCTCTGTCCTGCGTCACCTGGCGGGGACCGCATGCCCCCGGCTCACCTGGCACGCATCCTTCCCTCCCTGTAGGTACCCAGCGCACATCATCCGCGGGGTCAGGTAGCCCTCGTACACCTTGTCGCTGTTGCAGATCTTGTAGTCGATGAGCTTCACCTCGGCCTCCCGCAGCTTCGGGGAGGTGTTATCTGCAAGGCAGGAGCAGCCGTCGGGTAGGGCGAGCCTTATCCCCCCCTGCCCCCGGGCCCCTCCGCAGCACCCGGCCTTTCTGCTGCCGGGAGGGAGCAAGCCGCTATTTCTCGCAGAGCTGCACAACCAGGAGGGCATCTGCTGTGCGTCAGCCCTGCAGAGAACGGCCCTCAAAGCTCAGCAGAAACGCACTCGTTCCTCGCATGTGCTGCAGCGTACAGGACTGCTCTGCAGCAGAGCCGCCATCCTCCCTCACCTTCATTCTCCCTGGTCTTCCCAAAGCCAGTGATGAAGCAGGACCTGCCGGTCTGGAATCGCTGGCCGTACATGGGGAGGCAAGCTGGACGAACCTGAGCTGGAGGGAGACATGATGAAAACCAGGCGAGGAGAGAGGGATGAGTCACCCGGGAGCAAAATAACAGCAGCAGTCACCAGCCCTGCAGCTAGGGAGGAATGTGGGGTGCAGGAAATGCTCCCCTCCACCCTGACCCCAGCAGGGTCCCTGCCTGCCCCCAGCAGTGCTGCCCGCATGGGGCACCACGAGCGGCACAGCAGAGTCCCACGGGCCCCAGGCTCCCTCTGACCCCCCAAAACACCACCCCCAGCTGAGCCCAGCCCTGCGGCAGAGCCATCAGAGATCCTCACCTGAGAGCGTCAGCGGCCGGGAGAGCTTCATGAGAGCGATGTCGTAGTCGTCGTGGTCATCGCTGTAGTTGGAGTTGATGATGACCTGGGAGACGGGGATGCCCTCTGTGTGCTGCTTCAGGTCTGACACCCCGCCGTACACCTTCCAGTCGTCGAGGATCTTCATGCTGTTCCTGGGCACGGGGGGAGGCAGCAGGGGGTGAGACGGGGGGCGCGGGGGCTGTGCCCAGTGCCAGCACCAGGGCTGCCGGCTGCAGAAACAGCACTCACATGAAGAAGCAGTGCGCTGCGGTGAGCACCCACTGCGCGTCGATGATGGTGCCGCCGCAGATGTGGATCGGCCCGTACTGCACGCTGACCTGCCAGGGCCATTTGCTCACGGAGGTTTCCTTCCCTCCGATGATCCGGCCCAAAATCCTCTGCCCACAGGCTGGAGGGGAGAGCAAAGGGCTCAGAGAGGGGGGCAAGCCCCAGGGGGATGCACGCCACGTCCCCACCACCCGCAGACACCCACGGTGCTTGGTGCGCCCACGGTGGCCAGCAGACACCATGCAACTTTCATAGCTTTGTATTACCCAGAAAGTTTTGTTCAAAAATGCCCAATGGGTTTGCCCAACCCATTGCAAAGATAGCAAGAAAACACTCCCAAGCGTTTATTTGGCCTTGCCTGCCCTTGTCCGTGTGCCCTGCTGGCCAGCCCGCTTACTTGTGCATCGCAGGGAGACGTACTTTCCTGTGAGACACTGGGAGCTGCGGGAGAGAAGAGGGGGACGCAACCTCAGCCCCAGCCCAGCCCAGCGGCACTGGGGCAGGGCACGGAGGCTGCCTGCTACCTGTTGAGGCTCTGCTGGATGGTGTCCCGCTCGTCCGTCACGGCGAGGCTCTTGCCGGAGATGTGCAGAGGGATGTATTCCGTCTGCGATGCACTGGGAGGTGAGAGAAGAGAGGCGGTGAGACAAAAGCGCTGGACAGAGCCTTCCTGGGCAAACCCGCAATGCTGGGACAAAGAGCAGAGCGGATGGTGCGTCCAGCCAGGGTGGAAGGAATTACTTCTGAAATCCCAGCTGCCGGCAGGTCTTTCTGGAGAAGGACTCGTCCCAGGCACTGCTGCACACTGGCAGCCACTGGCTCTCGGTGCTGGAGTAGACGTGGAGCAAGGACTGGTCAGCCCCAAACCGCACTGTGGGGATGGAGCAGGGGGGTCAGTGCCACAGGGCTCCCCTCTCCCTGGGCACAGGGGGTCCCACCACCCCGTCCCCACTGCCTCACCGCAGCCTAGCTCATCGCTCCTCTGTGAGCAGTCGACGATGCCATTGCAGCGCACGGGGCTGTCCTTGCAGCTCTCGGCGGGCTCCTTGTACACGATGCCGGTCTGCGACCGCCAGAACATAACTGGAAGCAAGCGCACACCGCGGTGAGGCTGGGGCTCACCGTGGGCGAGGTGCCGTGAGCCCACCCAGATGGGGGTCCTGAGGTCTGCCACATGCACGGGCCCCCCGAACACCCAACAGCTTGGGCGCAGGGCTGCCGCTCGAGCCAAGGCTGAAGGGCTGCGGGGCCAGCCCCGTGCATCCCCCTGCGCCCACCCAGCAGCGTGCAGCGAGGCTGCTGCACTTCTCCTCTCCGCGCCCACTTCCCACGGCTCCTGCAGGAGGATGCGCCCAGCCTGCAGCGCGGGTGCAGCAGCCGGAGGACGGGGCTGCGGGAGGACAAAGCGGTCCCGCAGGGCCAGCCCCGCCGGGCCGGCAGCCGGGCGCAGCCGCTTCCCGTTCCCCTGGAAATCCTCGTTCCCGGCCGTCCACCAGATGTCAGGAAAACGCAGGAAATGGGAAGCGCGCATCTCTGCTCCGCCTCCCGGCTCTCCCGGCCTTCCCTCCAGCCGCTCCCTGCCCTGCCTCCCGCAGCTCGGCCCCCAGCCGCTGCTCACCTCGGCAGCGCAGAGCCGAGCCGGGTGCGGGACACGCAGAGCCCCGAGTGCGGAGGTCGGTGCTGCGGGAGCGCCTGCATCCCTGCGGCGCGCTGGGAGCAATCCCTGCCCCTGCAGTGCTGCCCGGTGCCCCCTCCTGTGAGCTCTCCCCGCTCTCCCCCCCTCCCCAGTGTGCCCCCCCAGGGCCCCGAGCCGGGACCGCACTCACACAGCAGGATGAGAGCGACGAGCAGCACGATGAGGACGGAGACGCAGAAGATGAGCGCAAGCCGCCGCTGGCTCATGCAAGGAGCTCTGAACATCGAGGATCCTGGCAGCGGGGTGGAGGCCGGGTCACAGGGACCGCAGCCTCCCCGGGGCACCCAGACCCTGCTGCCCCCCCTCGCTGGCACGTGCCCTGCACCCCTCACACCCCCAGGGCATCACCAACCTGTGGCTGAGGCTTGTGGCAGCAGTGAGCACAGGGATGCATTTTCTGCCTCCCTCCCTCCCCACCCCTGGGGGGCTGGGCAAGGGGCTGCCCCAGGCCAGAGGCCACCCTTGGCACCACCATCTTACGTGTGCTCTCACAGGTCGTGCAGGGGGCCGGGGCCGGGCTGGAATCTGGACTGTAGGGCTTGAAGCTAATGCCAAGGACACTTTCTCGAGGCTGCGGAGGTCGGATGCTGAAGATGCTGCTGGCTGCAGAGGCATGGAGGCTGGGAGGGACACTGCTGGGCGATGCCGTGGTCTGCAAGCAGAGGACACTGTTATGGCAGTGACCGTAAACCACCGGAACATCCCTGCAGCTGCCACCCGCTGCCCAAAGTGAAGCCAAAGGCAGTGCAGAGCTGAGCTCCCGGCACCACCAACCTTTGCTGCGGGTGGATATTCATCCGCAGCACCATGAACTGCATGGAGAGTTACTGCAGAGGGGCCTCATTTTGTACCCCGTCTGGGATGGCTGAAAACCTCTTTGCCACAGAGCTTTTTCCCTTTCAGAGATTGGTGGCCAAATTTTCCAAACTGATTGCTTTGATCAGAGCAGTCAGCTGGGTGTTTGGCATTGGGTCAGTCACACTGTGGCCCAGTTCCACGGGGCCAGTGCCCCAATTTATGCATCTATCTTTAATTAGCCATTTGAAAAATACAGTGCAATTTCCAACTGTTATTTAGTAATACTTAATAATCAGTGTTTTCCAAGCCCTGAAACGTCCTGCACCCTGGAATGCTGTTCTGCAGTTGTGTCACTCCTGATCTGTGAATTTGCAAAAGCATAAGTATTTGTTTCCTTTCCTCTAGATATTCTCTTCCAAGTGCTTCACCAGTTTTGATCAGCTCCATAAGCAAGAGCCTCTTGTTTTCCTTCAGAGACCAGTTGTGCATACAGCCCACAATAAACACCATTTCCTCTGCCACCGTCACTTCATTTGTAAAATCTCAAACACATTTTTGGCAAGAAGAGATGACCGCATGCCTTACAGAAACTGCAGTGGACATGGTCAGCCAGCGCACGGCAGTGATGGCCAGCCTGCACTGCGCTCTCAGCAGGCTGCTGCCTCCTGCGTGCCATCTCCCTGCTCCGCTCCGAGCGTCACAGAGCCGTGACGACTGTTTGCACTGCGCTGTTCAAGGGAAGCCGGCCACAAAGAGCTGCCAGACAAAATTTTGACTGTCTGTCCCTACACACAGCATCGCTGCTGTCCCACAGAAGGGGTGTACAAAGGAGAACTGGAGCCTGAATCCATTGGCAGCAGAGCGCAGCCAGCTCGGGGACCCAAGCCCCCAGCCCACCGCCCAGGGGACTGCTGTGCCCGTCAGCAGATGGGCTTAAACATGCCCCTCCAAATCTCTCTCTGCTTTTTGGCCACGCAGCTGCTGGGGATCACGTTTCCCTGCTGACAGGAAACAATCCCAGTAAGAAGCACCTGGGAGAGAGCACGGTGATGGCAGAACTCCGGGTGCCACCGGCACTGCCACCATGTCGCCCCTTCCAGCTGGATTTTCCCTGCCCTCGTGCTTCCTGCCGGGAGTCCAGGGCCCTAATGAGCATGTCGGGAGCCTGCTCAGGATCATGCTTTGTAAATACGGCTGTGCCCTTTCTTGCAATGTGGCGGTGTCACTTCCTGGGCATTATCCCCTGAGTCACACGCTCGGCGTGGACATGCGCTGCCCACGCAGGGTCTGCCGCAGCTGCCCCCGACTGAAAACTGTGGCCGGGGGGGGCGAGAAACCACTTCTTGAACGGCACCTTCGTGCCTCCTCCGAGCCCCAGCACAGCACCCAGGGCTGCCCCAGCACGAGCACTCAGCCCTGCCAGCACAGACCTCCTCCTGCCCACGGGGCCCTTGGCACAGGCAACACTGACATCTCCCAGCCATCAAGAGCCACCTCCCCGCTCCACGGCGTCACCCGCTCCTGCCCTGCCGCACAGCAACAGCAAGCCTGAAGTTGCTCAGCCTGCAGCCGAAGCCCAGTTTTCCCTATGCCAGAATTTCACAGCAGTCGTGTGTGCAAGGCAGGGATGTCAGCGCTGCGTTGCTGTGAGCTCTCCAAAAGGTGCTGGGGGGCATGGGAGAGCCCTCGTGTGCTCCGCGGGGGCAGCCCGAGCGGGCTGGCGAGTGCCCCCGCAGGGCCCTGAGCTGGTTTTTCTGAGCAGTGCTGCTGGTGGGATCCAAGCTCCCGCAGAAAGTGTTGCACCATGAAACATCCCCAGGCAGCCTTGCACCCGTTGTTAGAGAGCGTGTCGGACCAGCAGGAAAGGCAGAGCTGCAGCGGGTCCTGCACCACTGCGCTGTACAAATAAAATAAAGAGCGGATGACGGAGACCCTTCCCAGGAAAAGTTTCTTCTACACGTAAACGAATTTTTTTTTGTAAATACCCAGATGATATAATTTACTTTGGCATTTGTAAGCTATCGCCATGTCTGGTATTTCACATGCCTCGTCCTGCAGCAAGTGTAACGTTTCAGTTATCAGATCAGCAGAATCACAATGCTGTAAGGACAAACCTTGCCACTGCACTGGAAAACAGCCCTGCTTCACCGGCGAGCTGGCGATGCTGGATGCTAAAGCATCTCCATCTCCGGATTGCAAATATTTCAGATTAACATTTACGTACACTACAGGTTAAATTGCTCTTATTATTGCTTAGCAGGAAACACATGCCCTTTCTTACACTTGGATGAACTATTAGCTACCAATTTCCTCAAAAGTCTAAAGTCCAAATATTTTTTTAAGCTCTATCACAGAAGTTAACAAAACTTATTGTGGCTCCCAGCAACCAGCACAACTGGTTACTGTTGTGTGGCCACTGGAGCAGAGAACAAACGGCAGCAGCTTTACAAGGATGATATTTCTGCCAAGGAGCATGTGCTACCCTGATGAGTGAACTGCAACTTCTGGCCACAAAACCTTTACTCATCCTTTGCTGGCTTTTGTGTAAAAGTCAGACTCGGAGCGATGCCTCTCTCACACGTGTGGCTGTGGTTTGAGCCATTTTTCTGACATCCTCTCTGCAAATGTTCCACCAGCTGCAAGAGCATTTCACACTATTGTGGGCTTAAGCCTAAAAGTCAGGCATACAAATGGGGATCGGTAATTTCCATGCTTTGGTGCAAACAGAGGCAAGGGCTCAGGGAGCACCGCAGGCAGGGCTGACCTGCGGACCCAGCTCTGCCCCTCGCAGCCAGCACAGCCCAGGCTGCAGGGAGAGGGGACGGCACCCGCCTGCACACAGCCCGCGGCTGCGCTCGCGCACACAGACAGCACCTCAGCCCTTCTCGACTCAGCTCTGCACTGGGGCTTTGAGCAGAGCTGCAGAAAGTACCTAAGCCACAGGCATGAATGCTGGAGAAGTCCATCCCTGCTGCATCAGAGCCCCGACCCTGCATGCTGACCTCCGGCTGAAGGCTCTGCCTGAGATGAAGCCGCCAAATCCATGCCAGGCGGTGGCAAATCCCCAGGGGAAAGGTGGTCCGGGGCCAGGCTGGAGGCTTGGGATCCAGGGGTGATGGTGAGGAAAGGGAGGGAAGCGAGAGAGCAATTGCCTGCAGTTTCGGAGTGGGAGGGAGAGCGGAAGCCAGGTGGCACCTGCAGTGTTGCAACAGGAGCCAAGGCCCAGCAGCATCTCGGAGGAGCAGCAGGGATCAGCAGCCACCCAGAAAACCAGAGCATCAAGAGGGGCTGCAAGCAGCCTGGCTTAAATAAGCTGCAAGGAGCTGCCTGAATAGGTGATCATCTTTCCCAGCTGAGCTCACCTGCTGCCTCTCACAACCACTCCCTGCTGCTGAGAGCCCCGCTGCTGGGCAGGGAATCGCCTTCCACCTGTCCATGCAGTGCTGATTTTCTGTGCCAGGTCAGCCCGGCGAGCGAACAACAGCGACATTGTCCCCATACACCTGGGACGAGCCCTCCTGAGCCCGCAGGTGCCTCTGGTCCCTTCGCACCCACCTCGCTCCCCCATGGTACTCCGTGGTGCCAGCCTGGGAGACCTCGAATCCGAGCCGCGGGCCCCCCCAGCTCGCTGGTCACCCCACAGCTGTGGGGAGCTGGGTGCTGCGTAGGGGCCATGCACAGGGAAGTGAAACCCTGAAGCACTCAAGGGACATTTTGCAAGCGCAGATGACAAGATGTGCAGATTGAGTCAGCCCAATTGGGCCAGGGACATGTTGCCTTATGCCAGTGTGAGGAGCCCTTCAGGGAGAGATCAGAAAATGTTGCAGGGGTGAGTAATCACTGCTCACCCCATTCCACAGATGGGCAAACTGAGGCACGGGCAGATGAAGTGACTGTCCTGCAGTTACGGAGCTGGGGGTGGTACCCAGGACTCCCGATGGTCCATTTAATCCACACGACAAAGCCCAAGCGGCCCAGTAGGGATGCCCAGAATTGGGTAATTTTCTCCATGCCAAAGCATCCGAACCCCAGCCCCACACTATGTGGCTGCCTGCTTTTGGTGCCTCCGTGAGCCGGGATCGTGCAGCAAAACAGTGCTGGAGGCGGGCAAGCCAGAGCTCGGGGCCTCAGCAAAAGGACAGGGCTGCAGGCTGCCCGGCACAGGAACAAGCCCAGGATGCGGCCGGAGCTGCTCCCCACGCTCCTGCCTCTGAGGCAGCCGGTGCCGAGGGGCAGGAGCAGGGTGGCCTTTACCACCGGCACTGCTTCCCCTCCAGCCCCGTCCCTGCGGCTTTGCACGCTCCGGACGTAGCTGGCGCAGCCGGCAGCGCTCAGTGCAGCAATTACCCGCCGCCTCGCCCGGGCGGGCTGAGCCCCGTGCCGGCCGGGGATGTTTTCCTCATGACGGGATGCTCGCTGCACCCCGGTGAGGCCCAACAGCCGAGGCTGAGCTGGCCCTGAGCAACCCAGCCCGTAAAGAGCACAGAGACAACAGCCAGGAGAGAGGGTCGGCAGGGCAGACAGGCCCACCCGTGCTGCCAAAATGCCGTGGGCTCAGGAAAGCGTGGCTGCCGCAGGTGCCGCTGGCAGCCTGTTGGGCTCACTAGCCTGCCCATCGGCCGGTCCCCATCCTTCACCAATCCACCCGAGGCACAGGTTCCTCCTGCGTGGAAAAGCAGCTGGGGGCCCCTGATGCCCCCCCAACAGCACAGGGCTCGCGCTGGGGCTGTTAGTGGCAGTCCTCCCCCTCCCCTGCGCGCCTGAGGTCCCCGTGGGCAGCTCTGCCAGTCCTTCTGCCACCAGCGGCCACTGCCCGGGGAGCAGGGGGCACAAACCGGCCCCCAAACACCCAAAGCGAGCAGGTCCACATGGGCCCCAGCACAACCCCCAGTGCCCCAGCCGGCTCCAGAGCTGGAGGAGCTGCCCGCGCCTTACCGGAGAGGTTTTCCCTTCCATGGGCCGCTGTGGGGCTGGGCTGGGGTCACAGCTCCGGCACAGCCATCCTTTGCTGCGGAGCACAGCGCAGAGCGAAGCCAGGTCCGCAGGGACGGGGCAGAATCTGTTTGGCGAGCGGGCTCGTACGTCAGTGCCAGCGCGAGGCACAGAGGGAAACCAGTCGGACCTGCTGCCCAGCTCCACCGCTGCCTGTTTCCCAACTGCTCCAGGCACAGCATGCAAAACAGCTGCCTCTGCTCCTCGGGAGGAACTCGGCTGCGGCCAGAGGCCGGGGAGCTGGTGAGGGCTGGCCCCCGGGGAGAGCGGCTGCCAGCTGGGCATCCTGGGCACTGGGGCTGCTGCCGGCTCCTCGCTGCTCTCCCGGCTGCTGCCCACCCTGCCCTCCGCTCCTCTGCCACGCGTCCGCGCCTCTCCTGCCCCGGCTGAGCACTGTGAGCACTGGCTGGGGGTTGGAGGGGATGCACAGCCCCAGCAAAAACCCACTCGTGTCCCCCAGTGATTAAGAAGTCAGAACGCCCTGTTTCAAGGGATGTGAAATGCCTTCTAGTTTCTCTCAAGGCTTTTTCACTCATTTGCTGATGGAGCAACGCTGTCAAATTGTGCAAAGAAAAAGTGAAGGTTTTCCATTTCCTCTGTGGGTACAAGCTGGGAGATGCTTTGGTTAACCCACATTTGGGGCGAATAGGAACAAAAAATCTGTATTAAAAGGAAAAAGAGCCAACTCAGCTGTCTGCTTCCTGGCATCCAGGTGGGGCCACGGTGAGGGGAGCAGCACCAAAGCCATCTGCACGTTGGCATCAGCGTGGGACACAGGAGCCAGGGGACCAGACCCTTGTCCCTCAGCGGCATGTGCCCCGGCTGGCCCCCAGCCCTGGCTACCCAAGGAGTGGGCACAGAGCGGATGAAGGAGGCCATGGGGAGCCTGTGCCTGCATCCCCGCTGCTTGGAGCTTCACCACGTCTCTGCTCCCCTCTGCATGGCGGGGAGGAACGATGCTGTCCTGGACGTGCCGCAGGTGCTTTACGTACCCCACGCTGCTCCCAGCCCCAGCCGGGGTGTGCAGCCTCGGCTGGAAGAGGTCAGTGCCAGAAACACCCTCTCCTGCCTGCCCGCGAGGGCTGCAGCAGCGTGCGCAGGGCAGCGCGGGGAGGAGGAGTAGGCAGCCTCTGCGGTGGCCATGGAGGCTCTGCCTCGTGGCTCCTGCCTCCTGTGAGCCCCAGCCCAGCACTCTCTTTTCCAGGCACGTTTCTCCCAGCATTATTCATAGCATAAATCCCTTATTCATCCGGCTCCCCACCCACACCTGCTCTTAGGAAGTGCAGGAAACAAGCAGGGCCATCCAAGCTCCGTGCAGGACTGACAGTATTTTGTCTGCTTTTTGCAGCTTCCCTGTGCCTTCGAGTGCTCTGCCCTGCTGGGGTGCGAAGCCAGGGGAAGCAGGAGCTTGTCAGGAGAGATGCTTCTTGGCAGGAGCTGAGCTGGCCCTGGTGCCCTCGTGAGCTGACACCTCCACTTCTGAATAGCCGCTCTCAGAAAGCAGCTCTGTGGCAGCTCCGGGAATGATGTCTTGTTTTTTCTACAAAGTCACCTACAGAAAGCGAGTTATAGAGAAGCGTGCACCTGGGCTTGACCCCGGCAACCTGCTGTTAAATGTCACGCACGCGCTCAACACCCTCCTACTGAAATCCTTGCACCTTCTTGCTGGTAGCTGCTGGCGCGAGCCCTGCTGCAGCCTCCCTGTCCCAGCCAGCACACCGAGCTGTTGATAACGCACCGGGAGAGCCCGTGGCTGTTCCGCTCCCTGCTCTGAACTCGAGGCCTGAGGGAAGTGGGAAGAGAAGGGGATAACACTGCCCGAGCCGGACTCTACGCGAGCAAATCCTGCAGAGCAGTGCCGAGGGCACCGGCAGCGGAGCTGGGCAGGAGCAGGGGCACCTGCAGCGCCTGGTCCCTGCCATGGCCCTCGCTGCCTCTCAGAGCAGATTCTGGAGAAAGTCCTGCAGTGCAGCTCTGACTCAGGTGATTTCCAGGTTATTAAAAACACAGCTATTTCTACGCAAAGCTTAGTCAATTATTTTGAAGATGAAAAGGAAACTCAGTAGTGTTCTCAAGTGCTGGTTTGACCCATGAACTCAAAACCTCTCCACACAACACTGAAAACATTGGGCTGCTCTTTTCAGTTACGCTCTGGTTTTAACACGATGCTTCGGTGGTCAGCAGCACCTGGGACAAATGCAGAGCTCGGCTGTGGTTTTCTCAAGGTGTCCTGAGCCGAGGCAGGGGAGCAACCCCAATGCAGCACACTGCTGCAGGATGGGGATGCCTGGGGTGCCGGACAGCATTTGGTAGAGGAGAGGAAAGCAGCGACAGGACGAGCATCCTTAGCAGCACCCGCCCCGCGTCCTGCTGCGGCACCTGGCAGCACCCGGGCACCAGCAGGAGCAGCACAGGGTGACTGTGCTGCTCACGGTCTCAGAAAGAGCTGCCAGCAGAGCTGTCACTTCTCCTCAGCCCGTTTCATTTTCCCCTAAATTGTCAACTGTTTGTCAACCTGCACTGCGTCTTTTCCACAGGGCTCTCTCCTTCCTCATTTTTGGTCCTGCTGCTTTTGTTTTTCATTCCTTTGCATGAAACATAAGCTGTGGCTTGCGTGGGATGGGCTGCACTTCATCTCAGGACTTCAAGATCCTGTCTCTGCCAGATTTGACTCAGGAGCTGATCGCAGAGTGACAGGACATCAGCTGCTCTCTGAAAGAGAGAAGTAAGTCGAGCTGGGTAAAGCCAGGCAGTGGGTCTGCTGCCGCAGCATCCTCCCCTGCCAGCCCCTGGGGCTGGGAGCTGAGCCCTGTGCATCCCCAGATGCCACGAGATGCCCAGCACGGGGCCGTGCCAGGGGGGAGCACAGCCCCCCTGCCACCCACTTGGCAGGAGCTCTGGCTGGGCTGCGTGCTCCTGGAAGCCTGTGAGCTTTCGCAGGAAGGATGAGTCAGGGACAGGCTGCATTCAGAGTCAGGGGAGAAAGCAGAAACCTCCTGCCCGAGATGCTCCAAATGGCTCTGAGGAGCCAGCCCTGCTGCGGCAAAGGGACACGGGGTCCCACACCCCGCACCCTGCAGGCTGGGGGCTGCTCTGAAGCTTTCTGCGGTGTCCAGGGCGCTCTCAGTTTCTCTTGCCCTTTTTATCTGTGTCCTTTCCACTTATTCGCCAGTGGGAAATTCCTCTTCTCGAGACGAATCACTCTTCATCACATGAAGGCCCCTGGGTTTGCACATGCCCCAGGAAAGCCCTCAAGCTTTCTCACCCTGCTGGAAGGCAAAGCAGAGGGCTCAGGTCCTGCCCCCTGAGGCCAGTGTCACCAGCCAGGCAGGACATCGCCGCAGGGCCCTGCAGCCACATGTGTCACGGGCACACGGGGCCAGGGCTCTGGCTGGCAGCTGCCAGAGCCCCGAGGACAGCTTACGGCTTGCTCCACCATGCCGAGCCTCAAAGCTTGCGATGCCCCGGCCGCACACGCACGTAGGTGTCTGCAGGACGCACAGCAGCCACCCAGCCCCAGAAGTGGGGAATGGCAAACTGAGGCTGGAGGGCACGGGCTGAGCCCAAGAGAAGGGGAAGTGAGAGCCTGGGCTGTGACCTGGCTGGCTTCAGCCGCTGCTGGGACGGGACACTGGCTCAGGGGACACCGCGGGGTCACTGCTGCGCTCAGTAAAACCACCGTAACATGTCAGCTGGGTGCCGATGCTTGCCCTCTGCGCTGTGCTTTGAAGATCTAATTTAATATTGGGGCAGCTGGGGCAGACGTGTGGCGTACTTCTATTTTCCCTTTCTTGGCAATGTACCATTTTGTTGGGAAAAGCCCTCGCAGCTCTGCCTCTCAGGGCTGAGTGCAGGAAATGCCCAGCCTGGGCTGAGAGGCTAGTGGTGGCTGAGTGGGTGGACAGTGAAGAAAAGTGGAAGTCGTTGCACAGTGACTTTCCTCCCACTGCGCTAACGCCTCCGAGACGTCACTGAGCCAGCCCTCAGGGGAAAAACAAGCGCTCGCAGCCTGCTGGAGCAGAGCCCAGCACCGTGCTCACCAGCCCAGCACCCGCGGAGGATGCAGAGCCGGCATGGCCCCCTGCGCCGCAGCCCTGGCCCTGTGCACAGCCCTGCTCCTCGCCTGGCCGACAGACGGTGAGTCCCCCTCCGGCACCGCCCGCGGCACCCCGAGCCCCGCTCTCCCCGGGGGCTGCTCCGCGCCACCGCGGACACAGGCATGGGAAGGCACGCGGGGCGGGTGGCACGCGGCGATGCTGCGACGGGGACCCGCGGCTCGGGCACGATTTTGGGGTGTCAGCACCTATAGGCTCCTTCCAGCCGGGGCCCCCTGCTCAGCCCTCGCTTTTCCTCTTCCGTTTGTGAGCTTAAAGCTTGTATTAGTGCTCAGGCATCAGCCTCGCTTATCGCTACCCATTCAGACCACAGGGCCACATATCGCTAAGCGCAGAGGAGCGCCCTGGTCATTAACACACGCTCTGCGGGCAGCCTGGCTCTGGTGCGGGGCGGCTCGGTGTTTGGTGGCAGACTGCGGCTGCCGAGGAAGCGAGTACGGAGAGGGTGACAGATGTTATCAAATGGTGTTCTGCTGCCAGGTGACAATACTGAAATTAAGGCAGGAGGTGTGAAAAAAATCTATTTTTTCCAGCCAGTAGATGAGCAAAACAGGAAGGCTGAATCCAAACAGAGAGCTTGCTAGCAAACAGCAGCAGCAGTCAGGGACGCAGAGGCAGGGGGCTGTTTTCTTGGGCAAGGAAAGCACCGAGGTGCTTTCGGCTGGGCTGAGCTGGGCTCTGCCTGGAGAGAGGAAGGGAAAGAGGGGGATGAGCGAACACCGAAGCCTGGGACAGACCTGGGAAAATCCCTGCCCCAGGGCTGAGCCTGCAGCCTTTTGGGGGGTGGGTGAACAGCCAGGGTTGCGGCCCAGGCAAACCACCGAGGTGGCCCTGGCTGGGAGCCCTCAGGGCGGCCTCACCTGACGCCTTCGGTCCCGCAGGTGAGGTGCTGTCAAGACCCAGGCGCGTGCGCTTTGTCGCGGAGATGGTGTATCACCTGCTGCAGTGGGAGCCGGGGCACGACGCCCCTGGCGACGTCCGCTACGAAGTGGAGCACACAGTGTGAGTATGGTGGCCAGGGACACGGCGGGGCCGGTCCCTGCCGGGGACCAACGCTGGTACCTGCCAGCACCACGCTCACCCCAGGCGCTTCTCCCGGCAGCTACGGCACAAATTTCTCCTGGACGGCCATCCCAAACTGCAAGAAGATCTGGGGGCACACCTGCGACCTCACGTACTACACCCTGGATCCTACCCTGCGCTACTATGCACGGGTGCGAGCCGTGTCCGGGAACCGCACGTCCGACTGGCAAAGGACCAACTCTTTCTCCCCACAGGAAGGTAGGTCGGGTGTCTGCATCCGAGGATGGCAGAGAGCACGGTGCCAACCTGCTTCAGGAGAAATGAGAGCGTGGATGTCACGCCTTCGTACCTTCCTGGAGGGCAGCTGGTCCATGGGGTGGGATGGGACGGGCTGGGGCAAAGCCCAGGACAGGCGGCAGTGCAGCGGCACCAGGTGCAAGGGGTGCTTGTAGCTCAGCCAACTGCTGCAAAAGCTCTCAGAGCTGGAGACAGGAGACAACCCTGACGTGCTCCTTGAACTCCCTTTTCTCCAGCCAGCCTGCGTCTGTCGGGCCAGAGCCTCTCCGTGATGGGCAACAGCATCCACGTGCAGCTGCAGCTGCTCCTCAAGGCGGGGAACCTCACCATTAAGTACGAAGACATACAGAAGCACGCGAGGCGGTACAGGGTGTACGTCAGGAGGGCGCAGGACAACCAGACGGTGAGATGAGTTGCTGGTCCCGTGGTGTCCCCAGCCCGCAGACGAGCATGGAGACCATCCATCACATGCGGTGCAGCTCAACTTGAAAAACATTTTTGAAGTACAGTCCTCCATAAAAGTTAATATTGAGCCAGAACATTGCAGATATCTCTCCGCATGTTTTACTGTAGTGGGTCCCCCAGCTCCCGTGGGGATTTTGGGTCTAGCTGCTGTCAGTGGCTTTGCTAAACACCCTGGGAACTTTGCCCAGGGGATGGAGGAAGAGGAGGAGGGAGGAGAGCCCCGGGCCCAGCTCTGCTGCAGGAGCCAGGGAGCTCTCGGGTACCAGCCCGCACTCTCTCATTGCAGTACAAAGTGCTGGAGACCGCCTCGGAGTTCCACATCCACAACCTCTTCTGGGATACAGAGTACTGCATCAGCGTGGAGCCCGACGTGGCCAGCCGGCACATCCGCGCCGTGCGCACCGCCGAGCAGTGCATCACCATCTGCAAGAAAGACAGTAAGTGGGGGGCAGCAGGGGCAGGGGTGCCTTGCGGGGCACGGATCCTCCTCAGCCCCTAGCCCTGCGGAAGGCGTCTGTAGCCACTGCAGGGTCTTCACACTATGCGAGCCACGGACTCTGCGTTCCCACCTCACCTGGGCACATCCTGTCTTGCAGGGAGTGCAGAACTCATCCTGAACATCGTCAGCTCCTTCTTCATCACCCTCTTCCTCTTGGGCCTCCTGGGGGCTCTGCTGGTCTGCACGTACATAAAGAAACCCGTGAGGCCACCGTCCGTCCTGGTAAGGCAGCCAGGCACACAGACTCCCTTAGCAGCTGGTACAAGGGTGCTGGCTTGGGCAGCTGTTGGGAGAGGCCAGCCACGAGCAGGGACGAAGCAGGCTCACTCCCTCTTTTCTCTCCCTTGCAGAAGACTTTCATGAAGCAGAGCTCACTCTGGGTGGAGCAGGAGACCTCGTCCTCGGGGAGCATGGATGCGGACCCCATCCAGCAGCTGTTCCTGTGCCAGAAGGAGCCCCAGCAGCACGGTGGCCCCAGCAGCAAGGGCACAGTCCAGCCGCCACCAGAGAAGGGCAGCCCACTGCCGGCGTGGCCCAAAGACTGGGTACAGCTGCTGGGGCTGGTGGGGAGCAGGGACAGCAGCTGCACCAGCACCGACAGTGGCATCTGCCTGCACTCCTCCTCCTCCTCCTCCTCCTCCTCCTCCTCCAAGCTGAGCCTCGCCGGGTGCCAGGGCTACAAGCGGCAGCCACCCGCCGGCGATGACAGTGGCGTAGGCTTGGAGAGCAGCCTCCCTCTCCCTGCCAGCAGCCTCGTGGAGGCTGGGCACGGAGGCGAGCCCAGCCTTTGCCCCGCTGCCGGGCAGGAGAGCCAGCAAGAGGTGGAGTTTCGTGGGTACCTACAGCAGTCCAAGGGCACGGTGGAGCAGAAGCAGGACCAAGCCGATGGAGTGCACCTCTCGGGCTGCGCAGGATCCCTATGGGGCCCGGATGGCACAGACATCGTGCTGGACATAGACTGCTCTGAGCTGGCTGTGGCCAAAGGGTATTTGAAGCAGTCCTCTCCCGAGCATCCCTGCAGCCACTCACCGGACCTTGCTGCCCTGGGGTCCCCTCGGGAGGCCCCTGCCTGGGACTGCTGCAGCCAGCTGGGGCCCCAAGCCCCCACTCTGCTGAGCTATGGGGCTCCGGTTGTTCCTCTGGCCTCCAAAGCCAGCCCTGAGCTCCTGAAGGTCCCCTTTGACCTTGGCATCTTCAACACTGACCTCCTGGGGACACTGCCCCTTATCTCCAGCCTCAGCACCAACGAGTGGCTCACGCTGCAAATCAACCCTCTGAGCGTGCTCGATGGGGACAGCAAGGACAGCCGCCTGTGAGCCACCCCGTGAGCACTGGCCCAACTACCTCTTCCAGCCACTGCCCCACTGGGAGCAGCTACTCCGATAAGCTACCGCCAACCCCTGAATGTTAACACATCGAACTGAGCAGTGCCCTAGCAGAGACTCAACCGGAAGCCATCAGCTTTGCTCCTTCTGGGGTTGCTTTTCCAGCGAGGGCCAGCCCCAGTGCACCCTCCCAGCCAGCGTCCCAGCTGACACTAACGGGACACGGGGACAGGCTGCGCTGGAGGGGCTCTGCCCGCTCCTCCGACCACCAAGCCTGAGGACACGCACGGGAATGTTCCCAAAAGGTGCCTCTGCCTCGTCCGCCCGTCCTCCGTCCCCACATCCAGCCCTCACCAGCAGCCCGGTGCGGGGCACGCGGTTCCCGGGGCTCCGAGCTCCCCTCGTTGCGCTTCCCCTCCCCACTTCCCCCTTTCGCAGGCGAGGAGCGTGCTCCGCCAGCTGACGTCCGCACAGCTGATGCCACCCAAACCTTTCACGACACTGATACCAAAAGCGAAGCGCAGCGCCACGTCAGCCTTCCCTCTGCTGGCACGGGGGCCTCCCGCCCTGGCTGGCCTCCCGTGGAGGGAGTGAAGGACTCCCCTGGCCTTCAGAGAGCCCTCAGCACCCAGAGCCTGCGGCGGCACAGGGCGCAGGATGCGTGCAACAGATGCCAGCTGAGCCCGGCAGCACCCGTCGTGTGCCTGGTCAGGGCAGTCCTGCCCAGCACTATGGTCACTGTTCTGCCACTTTTCATACAGATATTATTTATTCTATTTAATTTGTAAATACAGAAAGAAGGAAGTGTTATTTATTTGCTCCATTCATCATTCGTCCTCTTCTAAGGTCAAGTCGCTCTTTCCGTTTTCAGATAAGGAAACTCCTCATGGAATTTCCCCATGCAATGTGCCTTTGCCTTGCACAAGGAAGAGTGTTTTCACACCAGAACTAGGAAAAGGAGAGCAAACCCAGCCCACCTGGAGCTTCACACCCATCTGAGGACCAGGGTAGTTTTCCCAAGTGAGTGTGGTAGCCTGGGAGCAGCAGCAAAAAAATGGACCTGAACAACTCGTAGTGGTTTTACAGGGGCAGCACCTAGAGTCAAGCTGCAGGGGAGAGGCAGGAAAAGACAGGACCACCTCCAAGGTAGGGCACAACAAGTCTACATTTCGGGGGGGGGCGGGGGGTCGGGAATAGCTTCCCTGTAAGTGTGGAAACAAGCGAAATGGGGAGGACTTACCATGGGCTACATTCAACTACTGCCAGGTCACTGGAAAGTTTTTCCAAAGACACTTAGTTTCCCAGAAACTTCAGCACGGGATAGTCCCCAGTGTTGATGTAAACCCGACTCGGAGTACTTTTTCCAGGTGAAGACATGAATCACTGCAGCTAGTGGAACACTTGCTGATGCGTTGCTGCTTCCTTCTGTCCTGCCTGGCATGCATTACCCATATTTAAGATGTGCTCTCGCTCCCCAGGCAGCTCTGCCGCCAGCTGCAGGGGAACAGCTGCTGCCGCCCACCTGCAGCCCCCGTCCACTCCTCCTTCCATTTCCACTTTATTTTTCCTTGAGGTATTTTAAGAGTTGGTTTTTTTTTGCTTGCTTTTCTTTCCTTTTTTTTTTCTTTTTTTTTAAACTTCCTCTGAAAACCGTAGTCATCAAAACTAAGCATGACTTTTTTTATGCTCCTGACGTCAAGCTCTGTGGCCGGATCCAGGGCTGCGCCGGGTGCTGCTGGTTCCTGCTTGCTGTGAGAGGCTCCAGCTGGCAGCATCCAGGGGCTGAGGGATGCAGCGTTCCCCCCCGCAGTGAGCAGCTGGGGCTCCCCTTTCAATGAAACAGATGAGTTTGCCAGAAACCCCCAGACTGCACACTGGCTTTGATCACTGAGAGCACGGACAGTCCCTCCAACTCTGGAAACTCCAGGCACTCAGATTTTCCTTGGTTAAGTCACAGCCTGACATGCAGAGGATGTTAATCTCCAACTCCTTATGCAAGAGGCTCTTTCCTCCCTCTCCTTCTCCATGCAGCGCGTAGCATAGCACCTTGGCCCCACGGCATGGGGGGTGCCGTGCCTGTTAGAACACCTTTCCTCCCCAGCACTGCCACATGCAAGCATTTCCAAAGCATTTCCGACAACGTGGCACAAAGCCACCAGCATTTCACAGGAGCAGACCCTGCAAGGAGCAGCATAGGGAGGGAGAAGCAAGGCGGAGGGGTCTGTCCCGCTGCCTGCTGCCCTGTGGCACAAGAGGCAAGAGCCTGGGATGCTCGGGCTGTGCATCAGCCTGTGTTTCGGGAGCAGCTCCATCCACCTCCAGGCAGCATGTTGGAGGGGAGGCACGGCCATTCCGCCCGCCCCCGCTCCCCCCCACGGCCCCGGCACTGCGGTGAGCCACGCCGCGCTCAGCTCTCGCCCGCAGGAAGGCAGCACCAAGCCACGGAGCCCGAGCTGCCGGCAGGCTCCCACTGTCGCCCCTCGGCTCCTCCAGCCCAGCCCCTTCCCATCCACGGCCGTGTCCCCCGCGGTCCCCTGCACTGCCCCACGGTCTCTTCTCGAGGCCAGCTGCCAGCCCCCTCACGTGCCTGGGTGCGGGCTGGGGCTCTCTGCTCAGTTCTCACTGGTTTCCATGCATGCAGCCACATAGTTCCCGGAGTTTCTCTTCTCTCCTTTTCCTTCTGAGAAAATGGTTTACAAAGAAAGGTTCACAAAGCCCCGCGTCTCACCAGCCCCCACCAGCAAGGGCTGCAGTCCATTTTGGCACATTGCTGCTGTGCCCGGGGCACCTCCATGGCACCCAGCGTCGGCTGGAGATGTGCCCGCAGAACAGAGGTTACGATGACAAGTGACACGCAGCCCACGCACGGTGGGACAGGAGCGAGACTTTCTGGCTGGTTCTTACTGTGGTGCCGCCAGGCCATCGGCACCGATCACCATCACACGGTGAGAGCTCAGGGTGCGCCCGGGAGCGCAGCTCAGTGCGGCAGCAGCACCGCACAGTGAGGCACGGGGAAGGGCAGAGCTGTGCTGGGGGAGCGGTGAGGCAGGGGCATGGCACAGAGCTGTCCCCGTACAGCCCTGGCACCGCGGGGACCTGTCCTGCTGTGCCCAAGCCAGCCCGGTGCTGGGCTGCCGCGGCCCACGCAAGCCGCACCGGAAAGCCACGACGAAACCCACAGGGGCTTTCTGAGGTGTTTGCTTGCACGGTCAGTGCAGATTGGAGAAATTTCCACATTGGCTCAGATGTTTGACTGAAGGAAGTCTGAAGCAGTCTCATTTCCTTACGGCATTTTCCCCTCTTGCACAAAGCCAACCATCCATTTCTGTGGCTCCTTGCCATTGTTTTTGGCTGGTTCCTTGTACTTCTGTAGCCCTGCTTCACCAGCAACCTGAGCCAAGGTCTCCTGGGCATACCGCTGGCTGGTCCCAAGCACTGGGATGTCCGAGCCATGGGGACCATAGGGAAGGGTTGCTTCTCTCTGCAGGATGGGTGCTCGGGTTGAAGCAATACCCTTTTTCCTCCACTCCAAGAATGGGGAGGCTGAGCCTGTGCCCCGACACCGGGACAGCAGCTAGCCCCAGGCACCTTGCAGTGCTGCCCATGGCCAGGGAGGGCCAGCAAGGGAACCACAGCTTCAGGGAGCAGATGGAGAAGCTCTATAAAACAGAAACTGCACTGTTACAATTTTGGTAGAAATCCAGTATATCTGGGGGTTGTATTTTTTGAAGAACTGAGAATAGAGGAATTCCCCCATGGCTGTTTTGGTTTGCTCTGTCTCTGGTTGCTGGCAGGGGGGATGAGGCAGCAGGGGGAAGCAGCCAGGGCTGCGCCAGCACAAGCAGCATACGTGTGGCAGCCCCAGGCCCCTCACGCCCCCAGCCATGTGCCCGTCCCCAGGCCAGCAGGGCACAGGGACAGCACTGCAGGGCTGCCACAGCCAGGTATGGCACAACATGAGCCCAAAGCACCCGGCATGCACCAGCCTCATCCTGCAGGCACCCTGATGCTCCCAAAAGGTCCTGCCAGGCTGCAGGAGCGAGGCAGCCAGGGAAGCGTCTCCCATCACCCTGCAGCAGCACGTGGAGCTCGCCGCACAGGCAGCAGAGCACTGCAGGCGTGGGCCAAAGCCTGCATGGGGAGAAATAAAACCAGAGCCCAGGGAAAGCCCCTGATACCCCCACAGGCCTGGGGAGGACTTTTGGAGGAAAAAACTTGGGACTATCCCAGGGAAAGCCACAGCCGGAGCTACAAGAGGGGAAGGAGGCACCGGGGTGCAGCATCTCCTGCCCTGTGCCCAGGCACCCACTGCTGGACGGCCCCATGCACGCTGCTCTCGGGCTCTGCAGGGCAGCCACGGGGCCGAGCTGCTGCAGCAGGGACATGTGTGGCTGGGGACCGGTGCACAAGGAGCGGGGCGATGCCCTACCTGCACGCCAGCCTGGCTGCCACCTCACAGCCCCTCCTCGTGGAAGCGCACGTAGCCGCCCCCCGCCTCGCTCAGCAAGCCGCTGATGCTGAACGGCGGTGCCAGCTCCACCGCCACCGACCTCAGCCCGCTGCAGGGAAGGCAAAGGCATCAGGAGGCTGCCGGTCCCCTCCCCGGGCAGCTGGGGGTCCCCAGGGCATCACTGTCCTGGGGAGGCACTGCCTGCAGACAGCTACAGCTGAGCCCATGTCCTGCGTGGTGGCTCAGGGACTGGCGAGGGCTTGCAGCACCGTGCAGAGGGCACCCTGCGAGCCTCAGGTCCCCGGGGCTTTGCCCCATGTGGCCTCACTCACCGGCTGTGGTAGAGGTTGAAGACGAAGTCAGGCCCTGGGGAGGAGGGAAGGAGAGGCTGTCAGAGGGCCATGTGGTGCCTCGGCCACGGCGCTGGGCACTCGCCTTCACCTGGTGCTGTGGTGCAGGGAAGGGACAGGACAGGACAAGCAGCAGCACCGTGACACCCGTGCATCCCTCCTCAGCCTCTGCATCTTGCCCCAGAGCCACCCCACATGTGGATTTGGGGGGCCAGCAAGTGTCAAATGTGCTCCCCACACCCCAGGCCCTGCAGCCCCTTTCTTTGTCCCCTCCCTGCCCTGCCTGTCCCCTTGCTCTGCCCATACTCACGGTGCCAGCACCGGCCCTGCTGGTAGCACTGGACAAAGATGTAGCCAAAAAGGACCAGCATCAGCAAGGCCAGCCCAAGGCCCAAGACGAGTCCGAGCACGTTGGTGGGCTCTTGCCCTGCAAATGAGAGGGCGAAGAGGCTCTGCAGACAGATGCCTCTGGGAGGCTGGGGATTGTGAACATCACCTGAGAGAAACGGGAGAGCTGCGGGGCTGGGGTGCGACCCCCCATGCTGTGCCATCGCTGCGGCACAGCGGGACTGTGCTCCACGAGGCTATCAAGCCTTGGACATGGAGACGGCTTGCTACTCCCCAAGCCCTGCACTGTGACCCTGCTTGTACAACCACATCCTCGGCTGTCCCCGAGCAAGCTGCCGGGGGGGGCTGCGACCTGGGAAGGGAGCCCAGAGAGGAGTGTGGGCGACCCACCGCCCTCAGCCCAAACAGGATGGAGCGGCCGTAAGCAGGAGCCCACGCTCCCCGTCAGCACGGTCCCTGCTTTTCCGGCCCCTGGCCCCGCCGGGAGCTCACCGGGACCCCCAACACTTTTTGGCCGCGTCTGGCACCCACCCCACTGTGCTCTGGGGCCAGCCACCGCGGCACATCCCCGCTGCCGGTCCCACCCGGGCGCGAAGCCCATTCTCCAGCCGCGCAGGGCACGCAGCCCAGCTGCAGCTTGGGCGGCAGAGGCGGCATGCGGGGGGGGCACAGGCCGGCGGNAGCCCCGGGCCCGCCGGCCGCGGGCAGCGCGACGTGGGACCGAGCCGCGCCTCGCTCCGCATGCCGCCGGCTGCTGCTCTCCCAAACCCCTGCGCAAGTGGCATCGCAGAGCCTTCCTCGCTGCCACAGCGGGCTCCAGCGTGAGCGCGGTCTCACAGCCTCTTGCACACCTGCCTGCACCCCAGCATTCCCGCACCTCTGCAGGTC
Organism: Chauna torquata; assembly: GCA_013399475.1. Lineage (NCBI taxonomy): Eukaryota > Metazoa > Chordata > Aves > Anseriformes > Anhimidae > Chauna > Chauna torquata. The sequence continues at coordinate 30,090 of VXAL01006977.1, forward strand.
ACAGCGTGGTTTAGGTCGGAAGGGACCTTACAGACCATCCAGTGCCAGCCCCTGCCATGGGCAGGGACGCTTCCCACTAGGATCAGGTTGCCCAAAGCCCCATCCAGCCTGTTCCTGAACACCTCCGGGGATGGGGCATCCATAGCTTCTTTAAGCAACCTGTTCCAGTGCCTCACCACCCTCATCATCAAGAATTTATTCCTAATATCTAATCTAACCCTACCCATTTTTAGTTTAAAACTGTTACCCCCCATCCTGTCACTACACTCCCTGATAAAGAGTCCCTCCCATCTTTCCTGTAGGCCCCCTTTAAATACTGGCAGGCCGCTATAAGAGAGGTCTTCCCTGACCAGTAGGCTGCCCAGTCAGCCCGTTAGTCAAGTGCAGGCTGGGCACAGCTCTGGAGGCTGCTCTGGTCGCTGTGCCCAGGAGGGGACAGCAGGGTTTGGCCACTTCCCTGCATGGGGTCAGCCCTGCAGCACTCCCCGCTGCACAGGGGCTCGGGGCAGGTGCCCAGCACAGAGATGGTGCTGCACCTTGCAGCGTCAGGAGTGAGACAGCGGAAAGGGGTGACCTAACAGCAGCTAAATTTAGACAGATGCCAGTAGGGTGAGAACACTTCCCCTGTGGTCACGGTGTTTACACAGTGAGCAACATCCCAGACCATCCAGCAACCTGCTGCACTTGCTCTACCTGATGGGATCCAGCAAACACTCAGGGAGCAGCAGAGCATCGCACCACCAGTTCTCGGGTCGTGCGGCAGACAAGCAGGACTGACCTGCCCTGCCCTTTCGCTGGGCCTTCCCGGCAGGTCCCAGGACACATGGGCAGCCAATGCTCCCACTTCTGCTGGGCCACGGGTGAGCTGGAAGCCCTGGGACCCCGGCAGGAGTGAGGGCAGGGAGACTGCTCCCAGAGTGACTCACCGGGAGCTGTGGGTAGGATGAGTGTGGTGCAATTGCCTCCCTGCATCAGCTGGCTGAAACTGCCCTCTCCTGATGCCTGCTGCTGCTCGTGGGAGGATGAGGGTGTGCTCAATGCCCTGTTTCGTGCCCAGCTTCTACCCTCTGCGCGTGGGAGGTGTTCACTGCCCAACATCCATGCAGCCCAGCGGCAGCAGCAACTTGCCGAGAGAGAGCCGCAGCAGCGGCAGCCAGACCCTGAGCCCCGAGCCCCATAGAGCAGAGGGCAGGGGAAGGTCACCAAGCCCTGCTCACGCTGTAAAACATCTCCACCTCCACTCAGCATGGGGAGAAAAGTGCCATCTACTTACCTGCCCGAGGGTCCATCTCCCGGTGCTCCACACTTTCCCACAGGAGCTGCTCGTGGCTGGCTGCTGCTGTAGTAGAGCCTGAAGTGTCCTGTCTGTCCCCTCCTTGCCCAGCGACACCGCTGCCTCACCCGCTGGCTCGACTGGTTCTCAGGGGAGAAAGCAGAGGAGCCCTGGCAGACCTTGCCCTCGTGTGAGGGACGAGGCTTCGCCTGTGCCCCAGCCTGGCCTCCCCTCCCTGCGGGGCTGGGTGCGACACCTGCCTGCGCAGGCAGCTCTGCCCTCCCACTGCTGCCAGGATCAGGCCCCAGCAGAGGCTGAGCTTGTAGCGCTGGGAGCCCAAGGGGCAGGGGTATCCAGGGCACACGGGTGTCCAGCCCCAGCATGGTGCCCGAGCAGCTGCACCCTCTGACTGCCACCTCCTGGCAGAGGGCAGCCACCAGGAGAGGGGTAGGGTCACACAGGGACAAGGCTTGGGGACGCCTCCAAGGGTGGTGGCCCCGTGCAGGGGCAGGGCAGGACCCCAGGGTGACAAGGCAGCCGCCGGTCATGGGCACCTCCCAGTGCAGCACACTTGCAGCTGGCTTTGGTCACCTCCTCAAAGCCCGAGCTGCAGGGTCAGGTGGGAATTGCCACCTGCTTGTAGAAAATAGGGGAAACCAGCTCCTGTGGCTGCAGGTGGAAGGTAGCAAGCAGGGACAGCCATTAACAGCTTGGAAACTGGGCAGCCAGGGAAAAACGCCTGCAACATGAGTGGCACAGCACAGCCAGGGTGGGAGCTGAGCCTCGGAGCATCCCTCCCCAGCAGCACCCATCCCCAGCACCAGGACCACGGGGTGATGCCTGGGGCACAGGCGCTGGTGGCTGGGGAAGGCAGAAAGGAGAGCACTGGGGACGACGTGCTGCAGACCCTGAGGCCCTGGCGGCACCCAAGCAGCCCTGCGGAGCCTCAGGCCAGCCCTGCCTGGCCCCTGCCTGACCCCGGACGGAGCCTGTGTCACCCCAGGGCCTTGCACAGAAGAGGCCAAGGAAGGGCAGCTGGGGCTGGGAAAGCAGCTGTGCTCCAGGAAGCAAAGCCCTGAAGGTGCTTGGGGCTGTGACATAACATCTGCAAACCTCAGCTCCTTCCTCAAAGCCTTCGCTTAACCTCAGAAGAGGAAGAGCCGCTCCCCATGGTGCCACATCCTGCGCCATGAATGCTCTGGGGCCGATGCTGGGCACGAGGATGCTCTGGCAGGCAGCCCCATGCTGCGAGGGGGTCTCCGTGGCATGGCACAGGGCTGCAGCTGCGCGCATCAGGCTGACTTTGCTCCAGAGCCTCTGCCTGATCCCAGCAGCACCCACCCCTTGAGCTGCTTGTGCTTTTAAGTGACAGTTTGGTCCCTGACAAAGGACAGGGGGCCCGGGATGGGCAGGACAGCTCACTCCATCATGCTGCATCTTAAAACCCATCAGGTGCTCGCACAGCCCTTTGCCTACATCAGTCCAACCAGGGCCTGCCGTGGCACTGACGCGAGCTCTGCCCAGCTTCCCACCGCCACATGCAGCCCCTTAAACCAGTTTGCAGTCCATAAGCTCCCACGACAGCGCTGCACACCCTCCTCCTGCCAGCTGCCGCTGCCCCCTTCCATCCCGTGGTCTCTGGACATCACACGAACCACGCGGGCAGGGCAGGGGCCGAGGCTGCAGCCTGTCCAGGTCCCCACACACCCTGAGGGGGCCAGAATCTCACCAGCAAGCACGGGGACGGCATCCCTTACCTGCACGAGGATGCCAGGATCCCTGGTCGGGCTAACGGGCTACGCTGCTGCCTGTCCCCAGGGCAGGCAGGGTCCTTGCTGTATCGGGGCATCTGGCACAGGGAGGGGACGCATCCCCGGACGAGGAGCTGCAGGGACGTGATGCTCCGCAGCCTTCCCGCTGGCACAGTGCTCACACTTGGCGGCAGCAGCTCTCCCCAGCTGTTGGGAAAGCTCGATTAGAAGAGGAGGAGATGGTAATTAGCTGCTCAGCAGATCCTGCACACCCACCACTTCCAGTGTGAGTCTGCACGAGGCCAGGCTTTCTAGCCAGGAGCCGGCAGGGCCAGACAGCAAGCTGCAGCCTCCCTGACCCCAGCCCGCTCCCTGCACCGGGCTCCATGCAGGCAGAGAAGAGGCTCCTACACCCCTGACCCCCTGTCCTGCCTGGCAGCCGGCAGGCTGCAGCAAGCCGCTCTTTTTCCCAGAGCAATGATTCCTGGACACGAAGCCCAGCTGTGTCAGAGACATGCGCAGCTCCACGAGCCACCTGAGCACCTACTGGTGGACAAAGCACCCTGCTGAAGCAGGGCTGGGGGGCTGCAAGAGCCCCTCTGCCCACCACCGCCACCCCTGTCCTGTGCAACATTGGTGAGTTCATCCAGCACAGGGCAGCAGCTCCACAAAGCACAGGGGGTTTGCAGGAGGGCACGCCCGTCCATCAGCATCCTTTTTTCCCCAGGGGGCAGGGAGTTTGGAGAGGCCCCGTGCAAACCTCCGCTGCGTCCACCTCGCTGGGGCTCCGCTGTTAGAGCCCCTGGGCTGGGCACCCTGCTCCCAGCCCCGCAGCAAGCCCGGGGCAGCAGCAGCTCCCGTGTGGCCAGACGCCTGCCTGGGCCCACTGAGCCACCGCTGCCCTGCAGGTCACCTCCCCGGCACCGCTCGCTTTCCTTTCCCTGTCACTCTGGTGCTGCAGGCACACGCAGACTGAGTGACCTTAGAGACGGGGGCATACGATGGCCTGGTAACCTTGCACAAACTCTCTTCCTTTCCTCCTCCACCTACTAAAATATTTGTTTAAAAACAACCCGGTGCAACGCGGAAGAGATGGACGAAGAGCGGGAAGGCTGTGATTCCTCTCGTCGTCAGGAGAGGAGCACGAAAAAATCCTGCTCTGTCAGTCAGTTCACTCCTGATAAGTTATTTTGTGACAGCGGCTCTGCAAGTGAGTCACTCTCCAGTGGTAGATCCTCCAGAGATTACTGCAGGTGATGGTGCTGCTGATAGACCGGTGTTATATTACAATACAAATCATAATTCCTGTTTCACAACTCCTGTTGTGGGTTTTAAGGAGTGCTGGGGCGGTCCTGCCCCAGTGTTAGCACAGCGCGGGCAGAGCAGCGCCGGCACGGGGCGGTGGGAGCATCACCGGCCCCAGCTCCCTGGGTGTCGGGGCACCCGCAGCCTCCCCGTGCCCAGGATTTTCACTGGGTTTCTGCAGGCAGAAGGCCCCCGGGAGCTGGATGAACATGGTGAGTGCCTGGCTGCTCAGCAGCTGCTCTGCTCCCCGTCCTCAGCCCTTCCCTGAGCTCCTGCTCCTTCCCGTGGGCACGGGCAGCCGGTGCCCCCGCTGCCCCGCATCCAGCAGCTGGGAAGGGTCCGTGCAGGCACCAGCCATGCGTGGGCAAAGAGGCAGTCCTGGCTAAGAGCTGCTGCTGCCCGCGCAGGGAAGGATTTTACCTTCCATCAGCACCCCACCATGGGATAGATGGCACCTGGCTGTCCCCAGGAGCTCTCACACTCCCACCTGTCTCAGTGGCTTGGCCCTCTCCCAGACCGGGAAGCAGGCAAGGCAGGCAGCGCGTCCTGCCGCTGCGCTCCAGGGGAGCGTGCCTTCCGGAGCGCCTTATCCCCGGGAGAGGGGCTGCTCCTCAGGCAACGCTTGGCAGCAGCCTGTCCCCCCCGCGGCTCCCACGGCAGGGTGGTGGGTGCCTCCGCTCAGCTCACAGGGCAGGGGACATGCTCAGCGCTGCTTCCTGCGGTGGTTTTTGTAAGTAAAGGCATGGCCACCAAACCCCAGCCTGGCATGCAGTCCCTCCACGGGAGGAAAAACCTTCCTTAACGGAGCAGCCATGCATGGCCCAGCTCGCTGGGCACCGTGAAACCCTACAGCTGGGACACACTGGGACAGGGAACTCAGCCCCTGCACAGGAGCAATGCTCATGTGCACCCACAGGCCAAACCCCCTGTAGCCAAGGAGTTAGCCCAGGATCAGAGCCCCCAGCTGCGCACAGCCCTTTAACCCCTGTCGAAGCCGGGTTTTGCACAGGAGCACCCCACTTTCACTCGCTCAGCAGTGCAGAAGCTCATCAGGGAGCCCGCAGCTCCTGGGCTGGTGTTTGTCCTTGCACAGCTGAGGGCAGGCTGGCCGTAGCTGCATTAATGCTTTTCCAGACAATAAGGCATGGGAGCTCAATTAGTTACGGTAGCGATGAGTTCCCAAGGAAATCATGCCCTTACACTCCACGCAGGAGCTGGCAGGGCTCTTGCTTTGCATTTAACCAGTGCAGCTCTTGCTTTCAGGGTGGCTTTGAGAGCAAGTGGGTGCTCTTGCAAAGGCAGCCCCCGGGGCAGCTTCAAGCTGTGAATCCTTTTTAAAGTGAGGAGGCTCATGGACTGAAGGAAATACAACAAAAAGAAATCAGCACTGGACAATACCTTCTCCAGCACCTTTGCATCTCCCCTTCTACCTGTGTCTGCACCAGACCCTTCTGGTGCCCCTCAGCCGAGGCCCTGGGACCGTTCCAGCAGGGAACCGTTAGCATCCCATTATCTGGGTCATCCTCGGCCCAAGGTGACACAGGAGGCCAGCATCAGGAAGGACCAGCCCTGCACACCCTCAGCTGGCTTTGCTAGAGGATGGAGGTGGTGTCTGGGAGCAAGCTGAGCCGGCATTGCAAAACTCCCCGGGGCGGCTGCAGGCACCGTGCATGCAGATAAGCGGCTGGCTCAAGGAAACGGCTCAGGAAGGGCAGCCAAGATGGGAAGACCTGGAGACGTGCTCGCAGGAGCTGAAAGCCCGCAGGGGCCATGCTGAGACCCCAGGGGCCAGCAGCTGCCATGCCTGGCCTGCACTCAGCATCAGTGCAGGACCAGCCCCGCTGTTTGGAGAAAGGCCCGGAGACAGGAGGCATTTCCTCAGAGGAGCCAGGCAGCAGCATGCTCGGACACAGCCACACGCCCACGGCCCCACCAGCACCAGGCAGGATCCGGTCCTCCCCTGCACGGGACGCTTCTTGTTCCCAGGCTGTGGAGCAGCCAAAACCAGCAGCCCAAGCGATACAGCAGGGCCCTGATGGGGAGGCAACGTCCTCTGTGTGTGTTAACCCATTAATCGCTTTGCAATTAATCGCTTTACCTGTAAAATCCCGATGGCAGATCTTTGTGCGTGGCTAAACATGCCCAAACTAGGAGACCCAGAGAGGGAGGGCTCCACCACTCCTACCTGCCCAGGGCTGGAGCACGGCTCCTTTCCAGCCTTTCTGCACCTCTGGCCTTCCTGAACAGCTGTTCTTCAAAGCCCCAGCCTCCGAGCCCTGTGATTGCACAGGGGCTTCTGCTCTCACTTGAGAAAATGAATGCAATAATCTCTAGCCAAGAGAAAGGTGTGCTGCTGCCACAGCTCAGAAACCACAGGAGCAAAGGCTTCTAAACCCCAAACTCTTGAGTTGTGCTCCTGGATCTGTGGGATTATTGTGGTGGTTTTAATCTCCCTTAATTCATGCTGGGTACAGGCCCTGCAAAAAAGGTCAAATCTTACCTGTCTCAGTAGAGTCCAGAAGCAACAGCTAAGGAAGTGGTCTCACTCAGGGCTGGAAGGGCATTAAAATGAAACACAAGCATGCTGCTCCCCACAGCATCCAAAGGGCAGGAGCATGCTTTCAAAACGCAGACTGTCAGGAAGCAGCTGTGAACAGCATGGCATAAACATGGATGCAAAAACAGGGCAGGAGAAACATACAGCATCCACCTGGAATCCACCCAGCGGGGCTCTGACCTCAGCCCAGCACCAACCCACGCACCAAGCATGGGGTCTGCTCCTTCAGCAGCGGATGGCTGGCGCAGCTTGCGGGACCTTTCCTGCCATGACCAGGCAGAGAAGCAAGAGAAGCTATTGCAGAAAAAGAGCCTTGAAGAAATCAAGCGGGATCAATGCCCTATTCATCACTTGCTCCAGTTCTGGCCGCACGCGGGGCTGTGTTTGCTGTGTCTCCTAGCAGCGGCACAGCCCTCCCTGAGAGCACTTGCTCCCATGGGCTGGGCTGGTTTCTCCAGAGGCTCTGCCAGCCCTGCGTGAGCGCAGCAGCCGTGCCCGTCAGAGCAGTCTCAGGCCATGCTGCTCGGTTTCTGACCCCGTACAGGCCAGCCAAAGAACGTAAAACCCTGTCGTGACATGTCTGGGTGGCACAGCCCAGCAGGCACACGTTTTGACTCAGGGCTTCTTGGTGCATCAGGAAGTGCTTCTTTCATAAAACCTGGAGTTTTAAGCCTGTTGTATTAGGACAATAAATCTGACATGAATAGCCAGTTTCCGGAGTTGCATTGGTGATGTCCTGGGGAACAACACGGCCGCTCACCCCGGGTGACGTTGCACCGGGACACAATGTCCTCCTGCCACCATCTCCATCCCCAGCAGGTCTCAAGCAACCTCAGCTGTAGGCTGGGGCAGTTTCTCAGCTAACCCTGCCCATGGGCCTCGAGCAAGCCAAACACAAGCCAGCCTCTGTGCCTGCCCAGGCATAGCTGGTCCTTGGCTCTCTCTGGGCAGCCCTCCCGGGGCAGCTGGGCACATGGTGTGGTAATCACCATGGTGCGAGCCAGGCACATTGCTAGAGACCCTTCCCCACCTCCCACCTCACTTTTTGCCTGCCATTTCAGCTCTTTAACTGCTTTTTCCCCTCTGCTTTGCAGGATTCAGCCTCCGAACGGCTGAACGGCGGAGGTAATGCCCATGGGAGCCGGGGGTGCTGCGGGGGGCGGCCAGGCAGGGCTGGCAGTGCAGGGCCACCCTCCGCTGTGTTGCAGATCCCATCACAAGACGCAAAACCTCCACAGCACGGCAGTCCTTCAAGCGGATCGGCATCCCCATCCTGGTGGTCGTGCTCGGCCTCGCCTGCCTGGTCGCGCTTGGGCTCCTGGGTGCGGCTCCTGCTCCCCTCTCCCTTCTCCTCCTGCCAGACCCAGGGCTCGGCTGGGACCGGCTCTGCCACCGTCCCGCTGAGCCCCCAGCCCGCCATCAGCACCAGCTCAGTGCTGAGCTCCCTGTTTCCCCTCTAGTCAAGGTTTACCTGGACTACCACTACTTCTTCTGCAAACAGCCCCTGAAGCTGGTGCCACTGAGGCAGGTCTGCGATGGGGAGACGGACTGCCTGCACGGCGAGGACGAGGCCGGCTGTCCCCAGCTGGTCCCCGAGGGGCTGCAGGCTGCTGGTGAGTCCTGGACACCCCGCGAGAGTCCCGCGGGGGCCGGCTGCTGCAGCAAGCCTCCACCTGCCAAAGTCACCCATGACAAAGGCACCTTTGTGCCTCCTCCAGCCCGTGTTTCCAAGGACAGATCCATCCTGCAGGTGCTTAACAGGAACACCGGAGCCTGGTCCTGCGTCTGCCACGACCACTTCAACCTGGCGCTGGCAAAAGCAGCCTGCGAGCAAATGGGCTACAGGAGGTACGAGGCTGCTTTCTCCACACCTCTCTCACCTTCTCTGTCTATCCCTCTACCGTAAAAGCCATCCTGAGTGGGGCTTTGTTTACTCATAAAGCACTCAGAGCTCTGCACTAATGGGTTCAGCCCACCCTCGCCATGCAGAGGGCTTCACGTGTCCCTGTGCTGGAAGCCCTGGCAGCTCCCCACACAAACACAGCACCGTGCCCCAGCTCTGTCCCCCCCTGCCCCGCTCCCAAAGCCTGGCGAACCCCCTCAGCCCCCCGCAGTCACCCCTGCGCCAGGGCTGCCCCGCAGCACGCACGCACCTCACCAGCACAGCCTCTGCAAGGCAGCATGCAGAGCCCAGCCCAGCTTTTTGCTACCGATGGTGCTCACCTGGGGGGATCAGAGGGCACTGCACTCCCCTTATAAAGCCCCAGAGAGCTGCAGCAGGGTTGGTTTGTGGTGGTGGGTGTGGGTGCTGCCCACAGGTGCTGGCAGGGCTGGGCTCCGCAGCTGTAGCAAGGTGCTGAGCCCCCAGCTGTGCCTGGATCCTGTGCTGTCCGGAGCTGGGGGGCCCTGGTAGTGCCACGTTTGTAGTGCCAGGCTTGATTAAAGCTTGTTGGAGCTGAGGTTTGGGAAAATAGCTTGCCAGCCCTGCTGGGCCTTGTGTCTTTGGTATCAGCAAAGAATTATGAGGGTGTTTAGGGTAAGATGTTAGGGGTACACAGGGGAGATAAAGGTTATGGTGTTTGAGCTCCTCTAGGAGACTGGACTAAGCCAAAGACGATGTTTTCTGGTTCCAAAAAGCCAGGGACTGAGGCTTTAAGCACAGGCCCCCTATAACGCAAGAATTAGCAGCAGGGACACCCTGATGCCCCTGGGAGCCACCAGCCCTGTGTCTTGCTGAATAGCAGGGAGCAGTCTCCCTTCCTTTGGTAGGCTCCATCTCTGGTCCTGAGCTCAGTGGCTAATCCCCCTGTCCTGCCCCTGTCCCTTCAGGTCTATGCAGTGCTGCCCTCTCTTTGTGTCCTCTTTCCTGTCCCCCCACGCCCTTTTCCTCTGGGGTCTTTCTCTTGTATATCAGCGCAGGGTCCCATCCCCTTCCTAAGCTCTTGCGTCCTCTCCATCTCACCAGCTCTTTGCTGTGGCCACGGGCGAATATCTGGGACCTGCTTGTAAAGCCTCTGCCCCTAAAGCTTCAGAACTGGTGACACCACCTTTGGCTCAGTCTGAGCCAAAAAACAAGTTCCCAGGCTCCCAAAGGAGCAGACGCCAGTCCTCTCCCATCACCCGCATGGCACTGGCAGCGAGCCGGGGCCGTGCACCCCTGGGCCACCGTCTGACCCGCGCCCCGCATCTCTTCCAGCACCCCGACCTTCCGGGCGGTGGAGGCGGGCGCGGGGCAGCCCCTGCCTCCCCGCGAGCTGGTGCTGAGCGACGGCAGCCTGCAGGTGCGCGAACCGGGCAGGTGAGTGCCGGCTGCTGCGTGCCGCCCGTGGGAGCCTGCCCGGCGCCGAGCCGGAGCCACTCCTGCACCAAACCCAGCCCTTTTCCTCCCTCTTCTAGGAAATGCCTCTCTGGATCAGTTGTTTCACTGTTTTGTTCCAGTAAGTACGGGGACACGTCTGCGCCTTGCAGGCACGCAGGGCCTCTTGCTGCTCCTGGCACGGCCCCATGTGCTGTGGCCACAAGAGCTGGGCTCTGGCCCTAGTCCCAGCCCTTCCCTGCTCCCTGTTTGCATGAGAAAACTTAGATTTAAGTGGTGCTAACCTTGCTAAGCTGGTATAAACCCCCCAAAATGAAACACCTAAGAGAGGCGTAACCAGCTGCCTGGATGGGTTTACTTTTGCTGATGAATTACCCAGATTAAACAAACCCAGTCGGTGGGCTGGAGAAGGAAAGGACGGGGTGAACAGATTTCAGCAAGCCTGGGGACGATGTGCAAACAGAGGACAAAAGGGGGTGTGCCGAGTGTCCCACCACGGGGTGACACAGGCAGCATCACGAGGGACGAGGCGCCCAGGCAGCACTGCATCCCGGGCAGGCGTGGGAGCCTCCGTGCAGGCTCCGCTCCGCGGGTGGGGGAGAGCACTGCGTGGGCTCTTTCCCTCCCCACCACTGGACCTAACCTCTTGCTTTGCCCCCGCTCCACGCCACCTGGCAAAAGGCTGCGGCGAGAGCGTGAGGATGCCGCGTGTGCTGGGCGGGAGGCCGGCTGCCATCGAGGCTTGGCCGTGGCAGGTCAGCCTGCAGTACAGGAAGGAGCACATCTGCGGGGGCAGCATCATCGACCCCAGCTGGATCCTCACCGCAGCGCACTGCTTCAAGTGAGTCAGCCAGCGCCCGTGCCGTGGTGCTCGGTCGGCTCCTTGGGGTCAGGTCCCTCTGGTGTTAGGTTTAAGCTGCGTGTTGCTTAAATGTCCCCTAAATAATGCATCTGCGCAGGGCTTCATGCCCTCTGGTCCAACGCAGCTGAGTGGTGCTGAGCAGGGCAGCGTGAAGGCAGGGCTCTGCTGCCCGTCCGTGCAGCGGAGTCACAGAGGGGAAAGGCCGGAGCGGTAACAGGCGTGTCTGTGCACAGGAACAACCCCATCATTCAGAGCTGGCGAGTGAAGGCCGGCTCCAACCTCCTCTCGGGCTCCACCACCCTCGCTGTGGAGAAGGTCTTCCTGGCCGAGGTGACACCCGCGTCTCCCAAAAACAATGACATTGCCCTGGTGAAGCTGCAGTCTCCCCTGCGTGTCTCAGGTGAGACGTGGTGCACATCACCCCGAGGGTCTGCGCAAGGAGAGCAAGGCCACGGGTGGCAAAGGCGCTGAGCAGCGCTGTGGGGAGCGCCTTGCCTTAGCACCCAAGCACCTCCCAGCACCTCGCACCCGGGCGTGCACGCACCCAGGGTCCTGGGGTTCCCGTGCACGGGGTGCTGAGGGGATCGAGGAATTAACTGCCCGGGCTGCACCGGCTGCCTGGGGTGCACGGCACACCACGCGCGGCCAGGCTGGGCAGGGGCACCTTCCTGCGAGCTTCACCGAACACCTCCTGCGCATCCCTCTCCCTTGCAGACAGCATCAAGCCCATCTGCCTGCCCTACTTTGACGAGGAGCTGCCGCCAGGCACCTCCCTGTGGGTGACCGGCTGGGGCTACACGCAGGAGCACGGTGAGCGGGATGGTGACAGGGGGCTGCACCCCGGGAGGAGGGCAGAGCCCCCCAGCAGCGCCCTTCCTCCCTGCAGAGCCACAGCCGGTGGGCTCCTCGCTCACCCGGGGCTGCTGGGGGCACCCATGAGTGGCCACGTTGCGTTTTGCGCAGGCAAATTGTCGGAGACCCTGCAGCAGGCAGAGGTCAAGCTGATCGACACCAAGAGCTGCAACCTGGCTGCGTACCATGGGGAGGTGACGGAGAAGATGCTGTGTGCCGGCCTGCCGCAGGGCGGGGTGGACACCTGCCAGGTGAGGGGCAGCACGGCCGCGAGCATCCCCCTGCCACGGAGAGGCTGCGGGGTGCCTGGTCCAGGAAGAGGGGGCAGGTTACTCCGTACCTGTCGATGAAACAGCCCCATGGAAGAGCCGCAGCCCTGGGAAGTGGCTGCGAGTCCTGAGTGATTTGGGGTGTGATGTTGACAGCGCTGGGTTTCCTTGCTGCTTTCCCACCCCTGGGAATTGAGCCCCAGGGTGGGCAGAGCCCTGCATCCCCGACCGTGCTGGGGCTCCTTGGCCCTGCTCAGGCACTTGTCCTTCGCAGGGGGACAGCGGCGGGCCCCTGCTGTACCCGGGCAGGCACTGGCAGGTGGTGGGCATCGTCAGCTGGGGCCAGGGCTGCGGCACCCCCAGCACGCCCGGTGTCTACACCGATGTCCAAGCCTACCTCAACTGGATCTACGCCGTCCGCAGGGTCAGTGCCCTTTCGCCCATGCCTGATGCTGCTGGAACGATGTCCACAGCTGCGCTCTTGGCGCAGGTTTCGGGGGGTGGCCATGGGCTCCTCGGTGGCTCTGCAGGGAGGGGAACTGCAGCGGCAGAGCCCAGCATCGCTGCACGGCGGGCAGGGGCATGAGGGGTGTCAGGGCTGCTGGGAACCGAGCCAGTGCCTTAAGGACGTGACTGTTTTGGCTACCCTCTGACATTCCTTCTCTCCCTCTTTCTCTCCTTCCAGTCAGAGCTCTGAGACCTGCCAGGACAGGTCTCCCCTGTCCCAGGCCTCCTTCCCCATCCCTATGTGCTTGGCTGTCTCTGCTCCAGCACCAGCCGGGAAACAAATCCGAGGGTGCCGGAGGCGAGCGGTGCCTCCCGAGCCCTCCCTGGCAGCCATGACCAAGTGCGCCAGGGGCCGGCCAAGGAGGCAAAGGGCAGCTCGGAGCAACAGCCACTGATACTGCGAAGGAATTTGACCGGTTCAAGCTCCCTTCCGGAGAGAGATTAATTTATTGCCTTGTGCTGATCCTGCTGTGTCAGGGTCTAAGCTGCTGTTTGCTCATTACTGTTTTACAGAGAAATGATGTTTGTGCTGTAGAGCATCCCCATTAAAAGAAAGAGTTTGGTTTTTTTTCATGCAGCCTCTGAAGGCTTTGTCCCTCTTGCTTATGGGGCTGTTTTTTGCAATCCCCTGTGCTGGGGCTGCTTTCCCATTGCTGCTCAAGAGCAACCTGCCTGGGCTGCAGGCTGATGAGTTTTAAGGCAGGCAGGGGCTTGGGCCCTGCAAAACAAGTGACAGCAGTGACAGCCTCCATGCTCCTGGATGCAGGTCCGTCCCACAAACGCCGGAAAAGTAGAGCATGCCCGTGGACCACTTCACCAACCCAAGGTTGCTACAAGCTACCGGCTCCATCCGCACCAGCCCAGTCCCGGGAAACCCCTGCTGATGCTGCTCTCCTTCATGAGAAGGAAGAGCAACTTTTCTAAGAGACCGAAGCAGATGTTCTTTTTTCCAGGAAGACCAAGATGCTGGCACAAAGAACCATTTCTAAGACATCCCCTGTAGTCAGAGACGTGCCACCGGTTTTGTGCCTCGATGCTAGGTCCCTGCGCTCTGGAAAGCCAAACTCCTCCTGTGTTGTTCCTTGTGCCTGGGAACGGGGCAGAGTTTATTTGCAGGCTCCTGTGAGCAAGCTGCTACTGAGCGCAAGGAAGAAAGCGCTCTGTGGAAGTGGGCCAGTAAATCAGCCGACGTTTCAAATATTTGAAAGCCCCCTATCTGTAAACAAACAGGCCTTCTGGAGTTCCTTTAAATCAACTTTTTAGAGCACAGTATCATCCCCAGTAGAAACCAGAGCCAGACGCGTGCACCGGGGCAGGCAGGGATCCTGATTCCCAGGCAGCCGCTCCCCGGGAGCCCTCTGCGCTGGCTCGTGGCCCCGAGCACGAGCAGCTGCAGCCCGCGTTCGGCACGCAAGGGAAACGCAGCCTGCGCGCTCGGAGGGCTCCCGCTAAGCCCATATGAACACCTGCAGCGGTGCAAACCGGAGAGCTTCCCTAGTAAACCGAAACTTTACTTCACTCAAGGCAAAGCTAACCAAACCTCTGCAGTGCAAAAGTGTGTCGTAAGTCATCACGCAGCATGTTGTACACACCCTGTGTTTATTTGCAGGTATCTCCTACGTGTATTTATATACGCATATACACATACGTGCCCGTCACAGCTCGCACCTCTGGCAGTGCCTTCTCCCAGCAAAGCCCCTGCAGAGCCCCGCGAAAGCCCCCGTGGCACCAGGGAGTCCCACGGGAGCTGGCACGAGCCCCCAAGCCCACCCGCTCCCCCGAGCCAGGCTGCGCTGCGTACAACACTGCACACATATGCGTATAGATAGAGTTGCATTTCAAAAACCGGTTATGTTGACTTTTTCCATCAAGCCAGAGGAGTAACCCATGCATAGTACAGCATTGCATATCCTGTGGTAAGCGGAACTGTGTCCGGATACCGTCTAAAAAAGGCTGACAGGTTAGGGCAGCTAAAAATAGTTATTTTAAAAAAATCCCTCCCTCCCCTCACTGTCCCCTCCCACAGGAGGTCTTCCGCAGGGGTGGGCTGGGGGTCTCTGGGGGCAGCTGGGAGATCGCCTGCTTCCTGCCCAAGCTCTCATGCGTGACGAGGGCACCTCGTTAACACCTTGCATTCACAGAGTGCCTCTCGCCCAAGGATCTCGCAGCGCTTTGCAAAGCGGCGCGGGGAGCCTCGCAGCTCCTGGGAGGTAGGTCAGGTTTGCTGTCCCCATTTTACAGATGGGGAAACTGAAGCACAGCGAAGTCCAGCGGTTCGCCTGAGGATCCCGCAGGGCAGAGGGGGCCTGGGACCCTGGGCCTGGCTCCCACCTGCCCATTTAACCAGCAGCTGAGGAAACCTACCCGGGGCCACTGTCCCCGTGTGTCTCCTGTCCCCACAGCACGGCTCCCCCCAGCAGGATGCCCTGCAGCTGTCTTGGATAAGGCGGAACCCATCCTGCCTTGCCCCCAGATCCTTGCCTACCTCCCACGCCGGTGGCTTCATCTGGGTGCGAAGCCTCTGCAGCCGGGGGAGCACGGTCCTCCCCAGTTTCTGCTGGGAAAGGGGAGTGGGAACAACACCCACAAGTGAAGGGGAAACGGGCAGGGAACAAATTGCGCCTCAAAGGACACCATCAGCTGCAGTCGTAGGATTAACTCATTCCTTCATGTTTCACATCCAGCTACAGTCCTTGGGAAGAGGGCTGGTTTGTATTACGTTTCTCCAGTTCCTCAGAAGCCCAGTGAGGCTTTCTGGGGCTGTCTGAACAGGGGCAGCATGAAGGCAGGCGCACCCAGCTCCCTAACGCCAGCTGCCCCAGGCCTGAGCCCCTGCTGCGGGTACCCTTTGCAAGGACCCTGTGGCTTTCTGCAGCACCCCTCACCCAGGGATCCTGAAGCACTTTACAAGTGTTAGCCAAGGAAGCCTCACAGCAAGCTCTGTGAGGTAGAGCAGTGTTGTTATCCCCATTTTACAGATGGGGAAACTGAGGCTCGGCAAGGTCCCAAGGTCCCCCTGCCGGCCAGTGGCAGGACTGGGAGCAGGACAGGGCAGCCCTGGCCCAGCTCCTCTCACCAGGGCCCGACTGTGCTCACCTCTGCGTTGCAGATGGAGTGCCACAGTTTTTCTCAGGGGAGAGGGAAATGCAATCAGCCGTTTTCCCATTAGAGTCTAATATAAAAATATCCACGTAACGAGTTAAGCCTTGGCAAGTCGGCACTGAAAGCATCACTGCCTTCAAAAGAGGGGATGTTAAGTAAGGGCAGAACCAACACAAACCCAGGGAGTGTGCCCTGGAGAGGCAGCCCCATGGTGTGCCAGCCGAGGAGCTGGTCCAAGCTGGTCCCACAGCCCTGCCTCCCCCCTGCTCCCACGCTCTGCCCCGTGGGAACCGCAGCACAGGCAGCACCTCCATCTCCACGGCGAGCTTCGCGCACCCTCGCTCTGCTCCAGAAACCGCCTGTGCGAGGCTCAGCATCGCCAAAGCGAAACGAGACACCTCGAGCCCATCGCACCCCCTACCCCCAGGCAAGCCGGGACCCCCGGCCACCCGCCCTGCACCCAAGGGTGCACGGTGCACATGGCACAGCGCCCACAGGGCTGTGCACCGCGGTCCTCCGCAGCACCCGGCCCCTCTTGCCTTGGCGCAGGGCAGGGCAGGCGGCTCCCTCCGTCCCGGCACCATCCCAGTCCGCAAGAAGCCCCCATTCCCCGTGGCAGCTGAAGTCTTTTCTGAGAAGCAGTGCAGGTTGCAGGCACGTGTGTAATAGAAACGTGTCTTGAGCATTGGCAGTTTAAAAAGAAAACAAAAGGGAGAGGCTCCCCCCTGGCCCTCCACCCCGCCTCCCCACGGGCCGGGGCTCGGGGCACTGCTTCATGCCTTCGGGGGTGCTTTTTGTTCTGCCTTGGAGCCTGCCAGGCCGTTCTCCGTGTTGTCGTTGCCCGAGGAGCTGACGAGGCACTCCTTCCTGGGGGAGAGCACACGGCAGC
>VXAL01006979.1:4054-48619 GCA_013399475.1 Chauna torquata
CTCTGCGGCCTGGCGGCGGCACGGGCCGGGCCCGCGGGAGCGCAGCGTGCGGCCGGGGAGGGCGCGGGGGGTGGCGGTCTGCGGGCCTGAGCCCGCCCCGCCGGGCTTTCCCCACTTCCACAGGAGAGCCGGGTCACTGGGGAGCAGTGTTTGGGGATCCGGTGGCCGGAATAATGTAACATCCCTAGCTGAGGGTTTGCAAAAGGGACGGAGTATCTGCTGGGCTGTTGCAGTCTGGTGGAACATGGGGAGGAGCAAAGTTTCATCTCTCTTTTATTTTCTAATGTAATATAACTTCTTACTTAGATAATAGCAGACTATTGAATATGCTCGTAGCCTTCATTAATAGCACGTGAACTGGTTTCTGGGCTCTGTGACTGTTATCATACAAGAAAAAGGCCCATTTAAAAATGCTTACCTTTTGAAGAATTAAGGTCTTTCTTTATTATTTCTGGCCGATGGGTTGTAAATTTTGCTGTCCTTTTCAAGACTTCTCTCTGATTCTGAATGAAAGGTTTCTGCAATTATAAAACAAGGTGTTGTGTTTGTATCGATAACAAAGGAAGTTGGGGTTATTGTGGTTCATTGGCATGGCACCGCTTAAGTGAAAATGGCTTTTGGTTAAATTTAGACCCATGGAAAAAAATGCATTTAGAGAAGGTATCGTTTAGGCTCACATTGTGTGAGTGTGTACACGAAGTATACTATTTAATTAATCTATTAATCCATAAAACTACTTACATGAAAAATGGGGAAACATCAAAGCTTTGATAGGGTCAGGCTTGAGTTTTATTTTGCAAAGGTTTGTTTGTAAATATTTGACGTTCTCTTGGACTTGGAAACACTGACCCCACTGACCTGAAATATTAACTACAGAGGAAGTAGTTGTGTTGGGGGGGAGGAGTAAGACGAGTAGCAAGAAGTTAGTGAGACCTCCAATAAACTTAAATTACCACACAAAGTGGTGTTGTCCTACTATCAGGGTTGCTGTTAGTGTATTTAAGATATCATAGGGTTTCCCACAGAAATGAGAATAGTTGCTCAGTTAACTGTTTAACTGAGACAGAATGTTAGCTAGTTTTTTTTACATTCAGGTTTTTGGGTAAACTATGCAGAGGAATAACTGCTGGGAAAAAAAAAGGACTGAAAGATGGAATGCTAGTCTCTTAACTTTTGTACCCTTAAGGAGTGTGTTAATACATGGTTTTTGCAAATGCATCTGTATTTTGACTTGAAACTGCAATTGCACAAAACAGATTGGGATAATCAAGACAGGGCCTAAGAATAATAAGATTCTGTTCCGCTGGGCGAATGGACATGCTGAATCTAGGTGCTAGGACAGGATACTTGCTGAGGTTTAGATATTAAAATGGAGGTTGTGTGGGGGGCAGAGGGAAGAGAAGCACTATTCATAAGGTTCAGTAATCTCAAACTGTGTGAGAATTCTGAAAGATCTGCATTTTGAATTAGTGGGGTGCTGGTTCTAGCAGTTTGGTAATGTAGACGTGTGGTATATTGTAACTGGAGAACGCTGAATGCAGTTCCTGTAAATGAGAGCTGTGTTTTGAGCAATTACAAACCTGGTAGTGAAACATCACCCCCAGGATGTTAGAATACAGGTTAATGGGAAAAACTAAGATCTGGAGACAAATGGAAAATTCTGTATGCATTTATCAAAGATGAGTCAAGTTGGACTAGTGCAATTTCATCTTTTCGATAATTGATTTTGTAGACGTAAGAAATTGAGGTGACATGTCACTGAACTTCACTAAAGCTGAAGGTGCCACAAAGGCATATTAAAACATAGAAAAGTGCGGATTAACAAGAGAATTACAAAGGTAGGTGAAGAAAGGAGATGAAATAATACCGAAAACAGGCATTGAGCTGTAAGGAGTTACTAGTGGAATTTGTAAAAACTGGTCCTGTGGTCGATTTTTTTTCAGTGGCATCAGGTATTAAGTGTGCTAATGAAACTTGTGGCGAGATGGCAGTTGTAGTTGTACCTGCATCAGGGGAGTTTTAGACATGTAAGAAGGACTGTATGGTAAAAATAAAGAACCAAGTGTACAGTTGCAGGGTTGGGGTGCCTTGGAATTAGTAAACTGCCAGTTCATGACATTTTTATTGATTTGGGAACGAGTGAATAAAAACAGGTGAAGAACTTGGCATCTGGAAGGCTTAGGGTCACTGGTGTGATGTGTGAGGGAGAGGGCAGGTGTCACGGGGTGTGTCAGGCAGGGCCTTACTAGTGAGGATGAGGAAGAGTGGATGCCGCAGTGTTGTGAGGCTTCATGGGGAATGTGGTGTCCTTCTGGACTCCTGAGGTCTAGCAAGGCCAGCTGGGGCTGCTGCAGGTGCACAGGGTCAGCTTACTCTTCTCCAGGGCTGGCTTAGCTTAGCAAAGCAGAAACTGACAGTGTAGGAAAAAAAACATAGGTGGTGGAAAAAAGCAGGGAAGATCAGAAATTGAAGTGGAAGGATAGCATAAGGACAAATGAATTAAAATGACTGGCTGATTTTAAACTGTAATATGGAAAGAGTCTGCTGATCAGTAGATGAACATGGTTCCGGAATAGCCTCATAACAGGAACAGAAGTAGGTGACAACAAATTAAAAGACTCAACCTATGAACTGGTGTGTGCACACATAACATGGCCTACTCTAGGGTAGCAGACAAATGGATTTAATAGGCTGGAGTGGAGGAATTCTCATCTTACTAAATTCTTTTTTTTAAGAGGTAGGTATTTTTAAATGAACCTGGGTCAAATTAAAATTTGTACAGCTGAATATTGTATCTGTTGTCTGCAATGTTGTTTGTCAATTGTTATTTCATTAAGCTTCTTTCTGAATGTGTTGAAGGATGGTACTCAAGCTATGGGAGAGTGCTTTTCAGAGTTTATATATTTACCATTCTAACATGCAGAAAGATTTTAAGACTTCATATTTTTGAGTTGATGGTTAAGATGAAGTTTCATGGGTAGCATCTGCCAACTTTCTTGTTGCTTCTTTGGGAGGATCAATTGCCAGATACTCAGATAGGAAAATGAAATACTATCTGTAGTGTATTAGTATTGCTTTATGTGTTTAGTTACTTTATATATAAAATTAGTCTTTTTTTAATACTTCCGCAGAAAGAAAAATATTAAAAATTAAGATGATGCAATTGTTGAGTGCAGATTTAGGCAGAGGAACCTGAGGACAGTAACTGCACATTAAAGCGAATTTGAAGTTAATTAAAATCAAATTTAAACTCTCTTAAAAGCACAATATGGCAGTGTCAGGATTTGGTCACAGCTGGTCTTGTGTGAGTACATACTATTTTTGCTTCACTCATTTTTCTGTCTGTCTCGAAGTGCTGTAAGTTTTTAGAACAAGTTTTAAGGTCCTATTTCATAACCAGTCAATCTAAAAAATTAACAATTATATTTTACCTTGTAAGCTTTTTAAGAGCCATCAGCTACCCTTCTTCTTTTGAGGGTTCATATTGAGTTGCTTTTACAGCCAAGGACATGTGTTCTATGTGTCTGCATGAGCACTCTGCCACTCCAAAAAACTCTTTAGTTCCTTTAACATTCATCCCAGTCGTGAATTATGCCAGAAAACCTACTTCTCCTTTTATGCCACTCTGTCAGCATACTGCCCTATGAATTAAA
Organism: Chauna torquata; assembly: GCA_013399475.1. Lineage (NCBI taxonomy): Eukaryota > Metazoa > Chordata > Aves > Anseriformes > Anhimidae > Chauna > Chauna torquata. The sequence continues at coordinate 7,708 of VXAL01006979.1, forward strand.
GATCAGATGAAAACCCTGAAATAAGGAAGAGGATTGTTTGAAAAGAAAGGAAAAGAAAAATATCTGAAGAAACTGAGAGCAATCATTGGGGTCTGCTGTAAGCAATTGTGCTGATGCTCTAAAGCACAGAAGCTGAACTGCAGCAGCTAAGAAATGTAAAGACATGTTTTGTACAGTGGCTGCAGCCCAAGTATTACCATACAGCAGATCATCTGCTGGAATTTCGAAGTGGCGGAGGCTCCTGTTGTGACATAGGAAGTTAGTGCTTCAGTGAATAGAAGTATTATTTGTTAACAATAGTTCAGATTAAAGCACTTTAAATGATCTGTAGTCAGATAGTCATTGTTTTTCTTGCTGTGGCAAGGCTTCGTTAATGGCTGAAGTGAAACAGACAACCTCTGTCAGAAGTTAGCTACATTTGGTTCTTACTCACTTCAAAAGTTTCAAAGTACCGTGCACCTGTAGTACACGCTTCTCACTAGTCTTGCAGGTAGGTTTTAGGTTTGATCCATAATTCCAGTACTGAGAGTACTGGAAACCAAGGAAACAGCACAAGCAGATGACCATTTACTGTTTTTGTTGTGTAATGGTTTTCAGCCTCTATTTGATTTAATTGCTAATGGAGCATATGTTTTGAAACCCATTCACATGTGTTGAGCCCCTTTATGGGGAGTACTTTGACTTGGATTGCAAGTTCTTTGAAAGACAGTAGTTGTTAATGGGTGTCTGCTCTTTTTTTTTTTAAGTCAAAACAAACAAAAACCCCTCAACTTTGTGATATAATTGGCGTCGTGATCCTGACATCTCAATTTTGGGGGAACTTTGCTTCCTTTTAGATATCTCAGCCATCTGAGTTATGCTTGCATTATCATTTTAAATCCTGCATAGCAGTGGTAAGTTATCTCTTCTGAGTTGCCCTGATAGTATGTCCAACATTTAACAGGAAATCTTCAGTATGTTTTCTGACTTACAGTTAACAATATATTAGAAGTTTTGTGAAGCCCATGTTTCATATTTTAATGATTATAAAACATTAGTGAATAATTGCGCCAAACTCCATGAATCAAAGTACATTCTTTTGCAGCTGTTGGAACGTTTAGGAGAATAACACAAGTCATTTTGTTAGCTGTGTTATTCCTCGCATTTATGGGTATTTCACAGACCAGCTGCTACCAGAGCAGTGCAAGGTTGTGGTAGCAATTCCAGATACCAAAATGTTGTGCTGCAAAGTTATGTCCCTGCATATACAAAAAATACTATGAGGCCTTTGCAAATGTGTGAGGGACTGAATTGCCCAGTGGCCTTTGGGACAGTGTGATGTTTTTCAAAAATCACTGGAGGGGGAAAAAAAAAAGCTTTTGTTGATCAAGGAGACTTTCAAATTTTTGTTGTGCTTCCTAGAAAAACTTGCTCATTTCCAGCTTTGTGCAGTGCTGTTCTTAGCCCCACACAGTTTCAACACATAAGTCATTTTATCTTTTGTTAATTTGCAGCTCTGTTATGACTTACACCTATCTAGCACCTAGTCCTTACAGTAGTTTTAATGCTTGATATCTGCTATGTTAGTTCAAGCTGAACATGGCCTTTGTTTTCTTTCAGTCGTCTGTACTGTCTGTTCTTGGTTATGGACAGAATCAGTGGCCAGGCTGTTGTTTAAACCAATAAGTTTAATAATTGTTTGGACAACAGAACAGATTTGATTCTGTCTTTAATGCTGCAGAGATTCAAAGCTTTCATCATCTTGTGTGTTGAACGATACCTGTGAGTGGGTACAAGTATGGTGCATGGTAACCCTACAAAGATAACTTTTTCCTATGCTTTGTTATCCTTCAATATCTATTACTAAAAAATAAACAAAACAGATTGTTGGCATTTGCTTTCAGGGATCTACTCCTAGATCTACAGCTTTTCATTTGTTATCTAGATATGTAGAGGTTGGCTTTGCTTTCCACTGAGCTAATAATGCCGGTGTTTTTTGTGAAGTATACCCTATAAATACCAACCACTCTGCTATAGCTGCTTTGAAACTTATTTCTTTTAACATTACAAGTTAATTGTAATGGTTTAGAAATTGGCTTCCTGAGAATCTTTCTCTGACTGTCATGTTTACCAAGGCTTTGTGTTTCCCTGTGATCCTTGTTTGCTTGTAAATTGTGTTGGCATGCGTTTGGGAAACATGTATTTTACAGTTAGAAATTAATGCTCCTCACATTGGTTCTGCCTAGAATAAATTGCCCTGCCTGCTGTGCTGGTGTGCTTTCTCTGGCAGTGTTTCTGTAGGCATAGAGGAGACTGAAATGTGCTTGTTGCATCTCTCCTGTTCTTCTATTTCATTTCTTTTTCCCCAGTTATGGATATTGCTGGAGTAAAAGCTGTATGTGGAGAATCTTCCAACTCTTTAAAGCAAACTTCTTATCCCTACCTTGTAGTTAAACTGAATCGTATGCTTACCTCATGGACAGCATTGGCATTTTTAGATTGATCATAAGACATCATGGTCTTCTGCTTCCCCGTGGCTTTATATGTTGGCATCATTATCAGCAGTAAGAAGGTGGTTATAAGTAGGTAACAGGTAACTACTAGATAAAAGGAAGTTTGGCTTTCTAGTGGAGGAGGAGGAAGAAAGTGAAACCTTCAGGAGGTTTGGAGTAATGCAGTCAGTTTTCTTGTAATTTTTATCAACACGAATAAAAAACATGAAATCTTACTAAGAGGATTCAGAAATGGAGAGCAGTCTGTTCAGAAGTGAAGAGATGGTTGTACTTTCTGTTTAAGAAAGTATGGAGCAGTCCAAAAAGTTTACAACTGTATATGTTTTAAAATGTTGAATATATACTCATGTAGCATAGTAGCAGCTACTGAAAAAGCTGGAGTAGATAGAAATGGAAGAGGGAGAAGACTACTGTGGACATGAAAACTGAGACGTGTGTTTATGTTATGAGAGTTTGGTATCATTGTCATAAACTTTGCTTAATTCAAGGTTATTTTGCCTTGCGGGATGGTAAATATTTTAAAATTATGTAAATGGTCTTAAGCTGTGGAAGGAGCATTGGTTGGTCACTGTTCTTCCTGCTTCTTATTTTCTTTGCAGTAAATGTATATTACATGACCACCACCTGTAAGTGTTGGCTTCTTTAAATATTTTATACAAATAGTTAGATCTTAGTGACTGAAAAGCAAACATGAGGGGTGTGTTTACAAGGTTGTTACTCATCAAGAATTCTCTAAAAATATATATATATATATTTGCCTTTCTATTTACAGGTTTGCACTTTGTTTTAGACATCTGGGACCATGTTCTATGCCCACTTTGTCCTGAGCAAGCGTGGGCCGCTGGCCAAAATATGGCTGGCAGCCCACTGGGATAAGAAGCTAACCAAAGCCCATGTTTTTGAATGTAATCTGGAGAGCAGTGTGGAGAGTATCATTTCACCAAAGGTATCTGTTTTACACTGATGTAATGTTATCTTGTACTGAAAAGAAATTGTGTATGCCGGTAGTAGTTGCTATTTGGGTCACTTAGTGTTGGTGTTTTAAAGGGTGAAAAGGTCTGTTCAGGTGTGAAGTACTCAATTGACTGTGTGATTCTAAGGAGTATTTTGTTCTCAATTTTCTAATATCAGAGTATCATGCAATCTATTACAAAAATGTTTTGCTTTGCATAAATGGAGGACTTGTATCTTGATGTATCATGCATCATTTAGAAGCAAATGTTTGGAAGAGAAAAGGCCTTTGCTTTCCTACAGAGTAACTTTTAAAGGTCTTATGATGATGTGCTTTCAGAGCTGTTGTTACTGGACACTAGAAATAATATTGAAATATTCTTGTTTATGCTTGTGACTGAAGTACAAAACAGGTTTCTTTATAGCTACAGTGAAAAGAACTGAAGAATCACAATAGCTTGTAATGTTATTGGTTGTGTGAAGATAGTTTTCCATGCAATAAAAATACTACACTGTAGTGTAAAAGCCTTGCTTTTGGAGCTTGAGTTTCTTGCCTGGTTTTATGGAAGGTGAACAGATAGGGACAAAACTGAAAGAATATAGCACTTCTGTATGGTTATGGTGAAACCAGGGGAAATTTTGAGGAACTTGTGTTCTTAAATGCCTTTTTTTCCTCTACTGCTCATAAAAACGAAATTTCCCAATCAAGAACTAGTGGACTGATTTGGTTGTAAGCTTTGTCACTTAACAGATGTTTGAATATCTTATAAGAAAAGCCACTATGTGAAAAAGAGAATATATTTTTATCTTTTCTTTTGGTTGAAACAAATATAACAATGTTTCAATAATGCTACTCTGGGTTTTGGAAGATCTGCCATTTGTAAGCAAAATATGTATTATACAATCACGGATATGCTTACTATTCCAGAACAGTGGTTTCCTTCAGTGTCAGCTCTGGAAGGATTTAGAGAGAAGGGGATAATGTTCATGGACTTGCTAGTGAGCTGGGGGCTCCTTTTAGAAAAAGGAGAAACTGCTAGGCAGTCTTTGAGTAAGACTTTCATCAGTGAGCTGGAATATGAGTTATTGTATACAATTTTGAATTCTTAAAGTTTGAGGTTACACCCTGTGTGGTTTAATCTTTCTGGGAGCTAATTATTCCTTCAAGAGATGTCTCATGCTCTTCCAAACTGAAATATTTAAGAGTCTTTCCCTGGAAATTTTTTAATTGGTTTTCTGTTCCCACAGTGCATGAAGTACTCAATTACGTAAGAAAGTAACAAAGGTGTCAGAAAAGGATGTGGTAAAATGGATTTTGTCTTGTCTTTTTTTTAACTAAACAGAGCAGTGTTTGGAAATTCCTATTAATTTACTGATGTTTTCTAGCTTATCCATGAATAATATGTAGAGTATCATCTAGAACTGTAAACTTTGCATTCTTTCTTTGTTTAGAGTTTTCTACAGATTTTTATAATTGTTTTGGATTTTTGATGTTACTGAAAAACTCATACGAAGCTGACTGAAACTTCATAAAAAGAGAAAAGTAAGGCTACATCTAATTCGCTGATTGTACAATGTGCTTTCAGGTGAAGATGGCACTTCGAACCTCGGGACATCTCTTACTAGGCGTTGTTAGAATCTACCACAGGAAAGCAAAATATCTTCTTGCAGACTGTAACGAGGCCTTCATTAAGATTAAGATGGCTTTTCGTCCAGGTACCTACCTGTCTTTATCTAAACACTCTCTGAAAAGATAAGTTATATAACAGCATTTATTAAGCAGGTATAGAATTCTACATTCTTGTCTTAATAGAAGAGCTACATAAAATTATATAGGATAGTTACAGGAGAACTTATTTTCTTTAGTGTGGGCTTTCAGGCTGGCTATGTGACTGAGTTGTATGCTGAAAAGTTTTGACTGAACTTTGAACAAAAACTTTTTCAGTATTAGGACTGATTCAATAAAATAGTCTCAAATATTATTTTGGCTGTTGTTGGTGTATGGTGTTAAATGGGAATACACTGCATGGTTTTTACCTTCTGTCACAAGTCTGAAAAATACCAGTTGCATGTATTGAATAGACGGGAGCTTTTTTTCCATCCAGAGAAAAGATTGTCTTACCATGACATACAAAAGAAAATCGAAGTAGGCTGGATTTTTTTGCCGCTTTTGCATTTTAGTTTCTGCAAAAAGTGTGAACTGTAATGTAACAAAGGTATTTTCACTTTTGTATGCGCAACACACAGCTTTCTCCTCTATTGTTGCTTACTCTGTTAAGTTTTTCTGATAAGGATGGGAAGCCAGGTTAATACCGAAAATGACATTCCATCCAGCAGTGAATTTCTTGGGTTGTACACACAGTTGATAGTTATCTTTAATTCCATCCTTATCCTGGGAGACTTTTTCTCCAGATGGATTGTAGCTGTGGCTTTCATGTTGGTGGGTACTCACAGCTGCTTAATCACATCCTACCTTTGTGAGTGTAATAGATTTTAGAGCTGAACTTCAGGAAGCCTTTTCTAAAAGGCATCTTTCAAAAGCCAGCACACCGATAAATTTGAGAAAAATTAATGGATATAATGCCTTTATCTTCATTTCCTGATCTTCACATTGTGATCAAGGCAATGAACTGTGTGTAGCTTTCAGTGGCAATTTTTTTAAAAGTTGCCAATTTTTGGTGATGAGATGTTTTCAAAAATTTGTCTAATTTCACAAGGAAATTTGTTTTCCCAATTTTCTCACTCCTAACAGAGTGCAAGTAGAAGGTGAAGCACCTTAAAATGAGATTTACAAAAAGCGGCATGCTGACCTGAAACAAGTTGAGACACTTGTCTCTGTTCTCAGTTTATTAGCTTAGTGGCTTAGGCATTTTCTTGGTCTTGTCTGCTCTGAGAATTGTTTATATTTTTTGTTTTAAGCAGCTAACAGGTAAAAATTATTGGGTAGCCCTGAAAGGAGGACTCAGTTTCTTCATTCTTAGCCAAGGACTGAGATGAGTAAACTGTAGACTTATGCTTGTTCCTGGTCTCTCCTGACAGTGGTTCTTTGATTATCCGTTGCGGAGGGAAACACAGCGGGCAGTATGTCTGAAGTATCAATACCTCAAAATGGCCTGTGTTGTGTGGGTCAGAAGGCAGAACAGAGAGCTCGGATCCCCTGCAAGTTAGAGGGAATTGAACCTGCATTTCCCGTGCACTTGCAAGTGTCCTGACCTCTAAGCCTTTGAATAAAACAGAGGCATCTGCTACTGGCACTGGTTTTGTGTGATGCATAATCTGATAGTCATGCTCTGATGATGCCCATTGAATAGCAGATTGAACACCTCGGGAGGATTTAAAAAAAAGTGTGTGGTTTAGATAATCCAGCTATTTTAAATGCTGAAGTGGAAGATTTGTGTGTGGCCCAAGTACAGTCAGTACTGTGCTGAGACTTCAGGATTTAATTGAACTGGCTAAATGACCAGAAGGAGAGTAGTCATTCTGTGCTGTCACTGCTTTACCCAAACCAAAATATAGGACTAACTAGCTCATCTGCAGCATCATGATAAACTGATTTCCTAGCAGGTACCTGCACTGGTGGATACCTGCATAGTGTTGTGTTGACATAAAATGCCCATGTTAGCTGCATGGCTCAACATTGTGCTACACAAACATTATTTAGTGGCTCAAGGCTTGCAGTTCTTGCAGGGTTATACAACACAGTACAATGGCTTGACAGGTAGGTATTTTGCATGTAGCCTGAATTCCCAATACTAACATTGTCTGAGGTTTCTTCATAGGTATCTAGCATCAGTTCAACTCGACAATTTAAAGACAATAAGAAGCTTATGCAAATAGAATAATGCTGAAGGCACAGCTTCAGTGCAAGCACAGGGAAAAATGCTATCCTGGTAAGGGACCGGTAACTCATGTCTGAGTGTTCCTCTCTGCAGGGGTTGTCGATTTGCCTGAGGAAAACAGAGAGGCTGCTTACAATGCTATTACCTTACCTGAGGAATTTCATGATTTTGACCAACCACTTCCTGATCTAGAGTAAGCTGCTGTTTGTTTGTTTGTTTATTTGTATTTTTTATGCAAATGCTGTTTGGTTTTAGGTGAGGAGGGTCTGGTTTTAAACAGCAATGTCATTGCTGAGTTATTTAAAACAGAAAAAAGATGAGCAGGTAACGTTTGAGTCTTTACACCAAGCAAGTATACTGTCATCTTTGTGTGGATTTTAAGTTAATAGTAGCATGTAATTTTAACCAAAGTTAAAATTAACCCTTATGATGAAAATACATATCTTGAGTTTTTCAAACGTTTTTATTTTCTTGTTTTCTTCTGTACGAGACACTCTACACCATTTACTTTCTCAAGTTAGGCAAGATTAGTTTTAAAGAAATGTTGTAGTTGACCTTGTGTAGTGGTACTTTTCTTGTAACTTCTTAATATTGAGTTACCTGTAAACATGGTAAGTATGTGACATGAATAGTTCTTAACCTGTAAGAAGTTGATGTTACCATTTTGTGGATTATTCATAAGGGAATTTGTGGGATACAGTTCGCTTTAATCAGTGGTCTATTTGATTTATACTCAATTTAGATTATATACTAAATTACAACGGAAAAAAAGTATGCTCTTCTAAGAAATGTGCACATGGCTGAGTATTAACTTGGTACAGTTACTAGATATACTTTTTGATAAATGATATTAATAGCTTTCAGAGTTGAAGGGGGGAGAGGCTGTTCTTAGTTATTAAATTGGCCTTAAAATTAGTGACCCAGCATAACTAGGAGTGAGAGGTTACTGATATATTTTCTAGAAGCTAACACAATCTGAATTGTAGGTTTTAATGATCTTTAATGGTCTTCGTGTTTAAAGCAGTGCTTTTTATTCTGTATTCACCATCAACTTTTTCATTATTTGACTTAAGTGTATAGTGTACTGTTTAGGAATTAATTTCACATTTATCTAAGGCTTCATCTGTTAATTTTTTTTTAATGGAGGTTTTAATAATTGTTTTCTGTCTGTTTAAGTGATATTGATGTGGCCCAGCAGTTCAGTTTGAACCAGAGTAGAGTGGAAGAAATTACAATGAGAGAAGAAGTAGGCAACATCAGTATCCTCCAGGATAATGACTTCGGTAAAATCTTGTGTATTATTATGTTGTTGTTAAGCTAGTTTTGATAACTGAAGTTGTAGTCTTGCAATTACTATGGAATTCCCATTACTAAGTACAAAAATAAATTGGATCAAACATGATGTATTTCCGTAAGTTTAATTTTTATGTTGCCAGGTTTTTCCAGGAAGTCTGTCCTCTAATATTCAGCAAGCTTCTAGCTGCCTGTATAAAGTTGAAGAATATTCAGCCAGTGAAATACTGTACCCATACTACTTTTTAAAACGTGTTGTGAATAAGCCAGCAGTCACTTTAATTTTAGTTACGTTTTCAGTCGGAAACAAGATTTCTAAATCTGGTGTAGTAGTGAATGATTTACTGATACTTCTTTAATTATCTGTTCAAGGACAGTGTTCTAAGGTCTGAATCAAAGCCTGAAAACAGTTGTTTGAATATCCAAAGATGAACAATTTCCAAAGTGCAATAATGTCCATAATTTAGAAGTTTTAATTAAAGTGTAAGCTAGATATTGAATAGGTTGTTGATTTGATATTGGTTTGGTCTCTGTACATGCTGCCGAACCTCAAGGCATAAACTTATTTTGGAGTAGGCTTTGGTTACAGGATCTTGTTAAAATCAGTTTCAAATAGGTTATAATAAAAATGATTTGAAGAGGAGGTGGTTGTTGTTTTTGTAATTGTTTGAACAGTATTTTTGCTGTAGTATTGCTGGGCATTATTTCTTCTATTTTGTCATTAACTCTGCAATTAAAATAACTATGAAAAGGTTTGTTTCGGTAGATATTTTTACAACTTATGAAAAATCGCAAGATTAAAACAATGAGAAAGTTTGGTCTTACAATTGCGTTTTTCTTGTTTGATTAGCTAGGTCTCTCGCATACTGGTTCTTTAGCATTTATAGCGGTGAAATCATATTCTTGCAGGTGACTTTGGGATGGATGATCGTGAGATGATGAGAGAAGGTAGTGCATTTGAGGATGACATGCTAGTGAGCACCAGCGCTTCCAATCTCCTACTGGAACCTGAACAGAGCACTAGTCACCTTAATGAGAAGGCTAACCACTTGGAATATGAAGACCAATACAAAGATGATAATTTTGGAGAGGGAAATGATGGTGGAATATTGGGTATGTTTGAGAAATGAACATGTTTTTCCTCTGTCCTACATTGTGCCTTGATAATTAGTTCTTGGGGAGGAGGACAGGGGAGGCTGTTTCCTTTGTTCCTGAGGTCCCTCGGTTGTGCCTTCAGCAGTGGAATTCTGGTTTTTGAGTGCTGCAGCAACCATACGTACCATATTAACTGCTGCATATTTTTAAATGAAGTGAAACTAAATCATCCAGAGCTTTTCCATTCTCTGCATAACATTCTTTAGAGAAAAATCAATATGCAACTCTGCTGCTTCTTTGACCCTTTCTGAGGGTTTCATTAATATGTTGCGAGTTGTATTGAATGTTTTGATTTGAAGTACTAAGAAACCTAGCAAGATGCAAATATGTGGCAAGTGTATTGTAATAAAGATTATCTGTAAGCTCAAAATTTGAGCTGAAATGCACCTTAGAAAAGCACTCTTAACGGCTTTCATGTCAGCATTGAAAGTATAGGTTTCTCTAATTTTTGCGTGATCTTTATCTGTGTTGTCATAAATTTGTCTGTACTTTATAAATTCGATTGTACTTATTTCATGAATTTGAAAACATCAGTTTTGCATCCACATTTTTTTTTCAGATGACAAACTTCTCAGTAATAATGATGGTGGTATTTTTGATGACCCACCTGCACTCTCAGAAGGTGGAGTAATGATGCCAGAGCAACCTCCCCATGATGATATGGATGATGATGATAATGTTTCAAGTGAGTATGATCTAGGGCTAGATCTAGAATTATTTGTTTTTAATTAATTTAATTAATAACTCCTTAAGAACATGTTGAACTGAGAAGTATGAAATGTGGTGAACAACTTTAAGGTGTGGAGGAGGGGTTGGGAAGGGTAGCACAGTTGCATTAAGTTTTGATGTTACAGTGCGCGATATTTTTCTTATTGGCAGTGGGTGGACCAGATAGCCCAGACTCAGTAGATCCAGTTGAACCATTACCAACTATGACTGATCAGACAACGCTTGTTCCCAATGAAGAGGAAGCTTTTGCTCTGGAGCCTATTGACATAACTGGTGAGTAAATGTTTGGGAATATTTTACTTGGGTCATCAGAGACCACCTTAGCCTGATGGAGTGGAAGTGAATGTCTAGCACTTCTACTGACTCTGCTTCTCAATTGGGAGAGAAACCAAGGGCTGAGTGCTGAATTCCTTTTATTCTAATGCTGGCCTTCCGGTGCTTTCCAGACAGGTAACTTGTATCCGTATCTATCTTGGAGGATACTGGTTTGTAGCTTTTGCAGCCAGTATGGATAACAGCATGATTCTGTAGCTTTTAATGAATGTGAGAGTTAAGACAGTGAATTGGAATAGACCTCGTCATGTCTTCAATTCTAATGCAATACCTATAGTGCAGCAGTGTTCTCAGTGTGGTATTTTCGATGGCCAAGAGTGTCTGTTTATGCTGTGAATGTTGCCTATAGAGTGAGTTTTTTTTTCTAGTGATTCATGGTTTTAATGGATTGCTGAATCTAGGAGATGAATCTTCATATTTGAAGTTCTAGTAAACAGAGAAAAAGACAAGGAATTTCACTAATGCAAGACACTTTCTTATTTTAACTGATACTGTATTTAGCTCAATAAAAACAGATCCCTGCATTTTTAGAAAAAATGTAGTTTGTCCTGTATTTTCAGACTGAACTCCAGGCTCTGATTTACTGCTTGGCCAGTTAGAAAGCCCTAGCACTGCCCTCTGGTGGCAAGCTAGCAACAGAGGTCCTAGCTGATCAGCTGGGACCAGCAAAGACAGCGTTTGCCAGAGCTTCAGGGTCTGCTGCAGAGGGCCAGGCTGTAAACAATTTACAGTAAAGTCATTCTAGAGCAGGATGAGAGGCACAGGTAAGATAACCACCCATGTTAACATTACCAAAGTTCAGACAGGGCTTAAGGGAAAAACTTGGTGTAGTACTTTGGCTTTTTGGCCAGAGGGACCTTACATCTCAGGGGTTTGCTCATGAAGAACACTAGCCTAACTAGCAAGCCATGAGGGAGGGAGTCATGTGCAACTGAGGATGTTGATGATGCTTAGGGAGATTCAGTAGGACTGTGAGTGTACCCAGAAGAATTTGTAGGCTATGGGACAGCATTCATAGGGTTTAACCTTTGATAGACCTTATAGGTTTTCATTCCTTCCAGTGTTAACATTGCTTTATTCTTGAGGCTATTTTATGTATGGGCAAGTAAGACTTATAGAGAACCTGTAAGATTCTTACTATAGTGTGGTATTTGGTTGAGCTAACCTGCATTAATTTCTAAAAATCTCAACAGTCAAGGAAACCAAAGCAAAGAGGAAGAGAAAGCTGATTGTGGACAGTGTGAAAGAGCTGGATAGCAAGACCATTCGAGCCCAATTAAGTGACTACTCTGATATTGTTACTACTTTGGACTTAGCACCTCCTACAAAGAAACTGATGATGTGGAAAGAAACTGGGGGAGTTGAAAAGCTTTTCTCTCTGCCTGCACAGCCTTTGTGGAATAACAGGCTACTGAAGGTATTGTTTTTGTGCAGGTTTATTTCTAAACGGACTATATTCAGGATTGTGCCTCATAGATAGTAAACATCAGTATTTGAATAGCTATATAGCGATAGGAGTATTGATCAGGTTTTTAAAAAAGCTCATTAAAAACATTAAGCACCAATGCTTGAAATATTTATCAGTTACAGAAATAAAGGAAAATTTGATTTTCTTTTTTTTTTAAATGTTAGTGTTGAAGAGGAGCTTAAAAATGGGAAGGGAGGATGACCCATGATTGCTCAATCTGTGATAAAAGAGGACACTAAGAGCTACAATAGTGAATAATGTAACCTTTCCCCTATAGCTCTTTACTCGTTGTCTGACACCCCTGGTACCAGAAGACCTAAGAAAGAGGAGGAAAGGTGGAGAAGCTGACAACCTTGATGAGTTCCTTAAAGACTTTGAAAACCCAGAGGTTCCCAGAGAGGAGCAGCAACAACAGCAGCAACAACAGCAGCGAGATGTCATTGGTTTGTTTCTTGTCAAAGATGCTGCTTTCCCTCAGAGCTTATTTTTCTCCTTTGAGCTTTATATTAACTCACTAAAAATAATGAAGCAAAGGACTTTAATTGCTTGCTTAACTTTCTGTACATCTCTGACTTAAAATAGATTTTGTCTAGAAATAGAAGAGAGATGTGGTATGATCCAGTGGATTAAATGGGTATTGTATTGGTTTGTGTGCACATCTGCACCAGTTCTGTTTAAGTCACTGCAGAAGCCATGCAAACTGTTAGGGTGCTTCATTCTAATAACGGGTTGGACTTAGTGACGTAACTTCAAACTGTACCAATGTATCTAAAACTGTTTTTGTTGTGGAATGTAGATGAACCTATTCTGGAAGAACCAAGTCGTTTACAGGAATCAATGATGGAAGGCAGCAGAACCAACTTGGATGAATCTGTTATGCCACCCCCACCACCTCAAACAGGTGTTAAACGCAAACTGCAGCAAGTGGAACCAGAGCCAGTGTTACCTGTGAGTAAGAATTTTTTTTTTCTTAAATTAGAAGTATCTTTGAGCAGGAAGTGGCACGGATTTGAGGTACTGACTTCTTGTGGTGTTGAGATGTGCTGGAGTAGTACCAGAATCTTTGTCCGTGGATAGTCTTTATAGTGTTTTTCTTACATGATTGAGTAAGCTTTCCCCTTAAGTCAAGTAGGATAAGGAAATGGCATTGTTTCATCCAAAAGAAGTCTTCAAGGAGTAAATTATATCAAGACCTTCTGCTGTGACAGGCATATACGAACAGCTTTCACCGACAGAAAGAATTGTGTGAGCTGCACAAACTCTTCCGTTTGAAAGATAGTCCCATTAGTCACAGTGGCCCACTGTTAAGGGTTCAGACAAAAACTCTGATCTTCAGGAAAGGTGTTTTTGCTGGATTATGGGTAGACATAGAAACTATTTAATATCTACCCGTTCTGTAAAAGCTGCAATGCAGTGTGAAATGAAACTATATTTGTCAAGGGGGAGAAGAAGAGTGTAAAGTGAAGAGTGTACTCTTTTTCTGAATACTAACCTGGTGAGAAAGAACAGTCCTGGATTGTGCAGTCTTTCTCGTATTTGTGCAGTTTTTTATCCCATTTTTCATGTTTCTTGGGTAACAAGTTACTCACTGTTGCATGAGACTTAAATATTTTACATTGCTGTACAAAAAGGGGGACACTGGATGAAATTTGCATCAGCTGTTTGTGCTGAAGTGAATAATGTGTGTTGGGAAATCCTGGGTCATGCCAACCAGATCACGCCTCTAGGAACATACCTGTAGAAATACCTGCTGTATGATGCTCAAATAAAAGTTACTTTGACTTAGTTTAGAGTATGCGTGTAAACAGTTTCAGGTGCAAGAGTAGCTTTACTGGCAAACACTTAACTGTGTATAAATTGAGGGGCAGAATACTGTATTTTGTCCTTAGAACTGACTACACAAACCCATTTAAACAGCTTTTCTGAATTTTCCTGTTGATTAAAAAACTGTTCTGAGAATGATAATGGAGCACCAGTCATAACATGTTCAGAAACTGTACAAAATACTTACTTTTTAAATTCCTTCCTGCTTGTATTGCAAAGGAAAACATTATGATATTCTGAAGATGTCTTGTTCTAGTGAGGTAGCTTGTTCATGTAGCACTGCATCTGGTTACATGAGATTTTAAAGTTGCATGTGCTGATCCAAGAAATAAGATTGGTAGTTTGGATGACGGGCTAAAAAAAAGCTGTTGGCAAGCCTTTTTCTTGATAGTGGTATCATAATTTTGGTTTGAGTAGAACCTAGAGGATTAAAAATACAGGTATGGAGAGCAAAAGAAAAAAAAAATTGCTTTTTATTTTTCAAAACTTCTGATAAATGGCTAAGATTTAGAGACTTGGATTTTGTGAAACTGTTTTGTAGCATCAGTATTCTATTGTAAAATCACCAATAAGCTGATGCTCTCTGTTTACTTGTACTGTGTACTCTTAAAGCACCCACCATCACAACAGTTGGAAATACCACCTGTAGAAATGCCTCCAGAGGAGCCCCAAAACATCTGCCAGCTAATACCAGAGCTAGAACTTCTGCCAGAAAAAGAGAAGGAGAAGGAAAAGGAGAAAGAGGAGGAAGAAGAAGAGGAGGTAAGAGCTGAGCTCTAAAAAAGCAAGCTGTGTAGAAAGAGTTTGTGTGTTCCTGGCACTGTTTGACTTTGAATTCAGTAAATGGCATAAGAAATAAATCTCTACTCCTTTCTTGGGAAACGATAAAGTTTGGAGATGTAGATTTTAAAGTGGTTCCGTGACCATTTTACAAATTATGTATGTATTCTCCTTGGAATTAGAGGATGCTCCTGTTCTCAGGCATGGTTTGATTAAGCCAGCCTCTGTATTTTTGATGCCTTATACAAGAATTTTTGAGTTTACTTTTATGATTTCATCTTAAATAGTTCATTCCACTTAAACTAGATATTGTAAGAAAACTGTTCATGGTCTAAAATGTAATAACTGAAGTTGTTGCTTAGCTACGATATTCAATATTCTGTGGATATCAGAACAAACTTCATTGATTCTTTTTCTTTACACCCAAAATGCATAATAGTAAATTAGCTTTTTAAAACCTGATTTATTGTTGGAAAAAGAATGTATCTCGACATGTGCAGTTTCCTTCTGTAATAGGTTGCATGTACAAAGAATTGTGAATGCAATCATGTCAATGTAAATCATATCAATGCAAAAAAGCTGTTGCTGTTTGCAGGGAAATGTTACTTTAAATTAGTATAATGAAGAAGAAGAAATACGTGCTGACTTAGTTTTGAGAAATATAAAATTTATCCAAATGGTGTTTTTTGCTCAGTTTGAAGTTCCAGAGTTAAGACTGGAAACAAAGTAGATAATGCTTGCATGTGTTGCTTTCATGGTGATTTTTAATTGCTGATTTGAAGTAAAACTTCCATTTTTAAAAGCCGTATGCATCACATCTTCCATAAACAAGCACCATTCTGTGTAAGTGCTTCATTGGGCATGGTCGGCTATAACAGCTCAGCTCTCTTTTGCAGCTTCTAGCAACCTGTTTTCCTTTTCAGTGGTTCTATTTCCACAGTTAAATGAGAACAGGTCTGTGTTTATTAATGTTTACAAAATAAAAGCGTTGTTGATATTATGCTCAATACTAACAATCCTAGATTAGACTGAAGTGTTTTTCATTCAGCCATTGTGACTGAACTTCTTTGTTTTATTAATTGTCAGCATAACATTTTGAGGTATAATCGTAGTGGTATGCAGCCTTTACTAAGGTACATCAGCTTGTGTGTGTCTTCCTCTGTCCCGTTTCCTGCCTCCTAGCTGTATCCTCTGAATCAAGTTGTCTAAACCTGGCTAAAGCTTGTCTGTCTTGATGAAAAGAAAAAGCTGCAGTAATGTTTAGAAATACCTTTTTCATAACTCAGTGGATGAGAAGATCTGTTGTTGTTTTGTAAATGTGTGAGTTTTGGCTGCTTGCAGGAAGAAGATGGCACAGGGGGTGATCAGGATCAAGAAGAGCGGAGATGGAACAAGAGGACTCAACAAATGCTTCATGGGCTTCAGGTACATATTATAACTTTCTCTTAAAGTAACCAGTTGAGTGTGCCCACTGACAGTTTTGGCTAGAGTTAAGAGTTTAAGGAAGAGCTTTATTGTCAGGAGATGTTACAGACTTAAAATATCAGTTCTGTCTTAAGGGAAGGAAAAAAAAGAGGAATTGCTTGTAATTGATTAAATACTATAATTGCCACTTTTTTCCAAAGTTTTGAAGGAAACCTTTTCATTTAAGTATTTTCCAGCACACGCTTGGTGTGCAAGTAAGATTCCCAGAAATGCAGATTCTAAAATAATTGGGGTCGATTGTGTTTTTGTAATGAAACCTTAGCACCCCTGACTTCGTGCTCTGTAAGACTAGGCAAACATCATCGAGGTCTAGGGATAAAACTATTTTACAGGATGTTTGCTCCTGGATAAGCTAGATTGAAAACCTCCGTGCTGTGATAAGCTGAATCTGCAATAACTGTGGGAATATGACCTTGGCTGAAGTGCAGCATTACTTTTCAGCATGTGGCTTCAGACTGCCACTGTTAGTCTGCACAGAGAGATAGAATGGATTCTTGCTTGCTAGAACTAAAGGGCTTTTTTCTGATACGATAATTGAACACCCCTAGTATACACTTGAACTTAAGTGCAAACTGGTGTCTACTTACATGTATAGGTCTACCTTTACTTTTCAGTCTGGTTTGTGGTTCCTACCCCTTTCCTACCTTAATTATTTTGGCAGCTCTTGAGAAGTGTCAATCCCATCTCTCTAAGCTGGTTTTGTTTTCCAAAGTTCTTTTTTTTGTCTAAAACTAGGCTCTATCTCCTGATTTAAAAAAAAAAAACAAAAAAACACCACCTATAATGGAAATTCAGAGATATAATAGTGGCAATGAGCTTTTAAGAAGCTGCTGAGTTTTCAGTAAAATAAGATTTAATAGTAATTTGTATTTTCTCAGAAATACGTAATCAAGCAAAAGCTTTAAATTTCTAGAATATGAACATGTTACATTGAAGTCAGACAGTTCTTTTGCATGCTTGCAAGAATTCCGCCAGTTTAAGAAAGATTGTTTTAAACTGTTCATGTGGGTTAACCTGGTAGGCAGCTGGGCACCACACAGTCAGTCACCCCTCCCTAGGGGGATGGGGAACAATACTGAACAGTTAAAAGCAAGAAAACTCAAGGGTTGAGGTAAAAACAGCATAATAAATGAAGCATGGCTGCATGCACAGGCAGGGCAAAATAAGGAACTCATTCACTACTTCCCGTCAGCAGGCAGATGTTTAGCCATTTTCCAGGAAAGTAACACCAACTCCGAAGACATATCCCATACCCCCTGCCATTCCTCTTATCCCCCAGCTTTTATTGCCGAGCACAACATCATATGGTGTGGAGTATCCCTTTGATCACTTGGGATCAGCTGTTTTGTCTGTGTCCTCTCGCGGCTTCTTGTTCCTTTCCCAGCCTACTTGCTGGTGCGGCAGCGTGAGAAGCAGAAACGGCCTTGGTGCGTGTGCAGCCACTGCTCTGCAACAGCTAAAACACACTGGTGTGTTATCAGTGCTGTTTTGATCACAAATTCAAAACATGGCACTGGATGAGCTGCTATGAAGGAAATTAATTCTGTCCCAGCTAAAACCAGTACAACTGTCGCTTACAAATTATTTTTAAAGTATACAGATGTTTAGTTGGTAATGTTGCTTAATGTTTTTTTTCTGTTTCATCATGGATTTCTGAAAAGAACTTCAGAATTCTTTTTGGGCCATGTCTAGCTTTTCGTTTGATTCTTTCTTCCATGTACCCAAAAAAGAATCAGACTGGATAGCTGAAACATTAAATCTGTAATGAGATTCAAAGTTAAGATCTGTTTAATATAAAGTAATTCAGTTTGGCCAGCCTAGTATCTTTTCATCTCATAGATATTCCAGAGCAGACGGTTCTGTTTTAAATTGAAGACGTCAGTAGTTGTTCTAGCCAGCAAACAGATGTATTTTCCTGAATTTTTTATATTCTGGCCAAGACTTTGAAAAAACATAAGTGACTTTTGGGTACTTAGTTTTGGACAAACCGGATTTTTAAAAATAAACAGGCTTTCACCTTGGGAAAATTATGCCTCTTTAAAGAACCTTAGCTCCTGATTTTTTTTTTTTAAACAATAGGTCATGATTATTCTTGGAGTTATTTTCATTTTGAGAAATAAAACAATTTTTGTTTCTATTCGGAAATTTGTCCTATAGTCAAAAAGCTCGCTGGCTATTGGTATCCAAAAACCTTGTGCTGTGCTGCAGTGTTTCTGGAATATGTGACTGTAAGTTGCACAGACCTCAGGATTGATTTTTTTTCTTCCCCCTACACATCTGTGGGAAACCTACTTGGTTTCATTTAGGTAAGATCCACGTAGAAATTTTTTATGTATGTGTGTTGTAATGTCCACATCCAGTGTTGAGTCCTTCCCAATCCCTCACAGTGTCCTGGGGTAACAGCAAGCAGAATCTTGCCAACTGACATTCATGTTTGTATGTAGTTTTCTAATTTGTGGTATCAATGTTTGTGTTTTTCAGAGAGCTCTTGCTAAGACTGGAGCAGAATCTATCAGTTTGCTTGAGCTGTGCAGAAATACGAACAGAAAACAAGCAGCTGCAAAATTCTACAGTTTCCTGGTACTTAAAAAACAGCAAGCTATAGAGCTGACACAGGAGGAGCCTTACAGTGACATCATTGCAACACCTGGTCCTAGATTTCATATTATTTGAAAGGGTTAGATACAGCAGAGCTAGTGTTCGTTTCACTAGTGCGTACGTGTATTGCCCCATCTGTAGGGCCCACAAGACCATTACAGAAAATTTAGATTTTATTGTCTGTATAAAGTCCTTGGTTTTCTTTTTGGGTTACTTTGGTTTTTGTATTTTAAATTTACCACTTAAATTTTTAGTGAAACTGCTGGGGTGGGTGGCTTGAGTTCCAGCTGCAGAAACCAGACAGCTCAAGGACCCAGGTGAAGATTGTTCTAACAACGCAGAGCAGATGTGTGCAATATTGGTGCATGTAATGTTGAGTATCAATGAAAATGTCTTACTATAATTTGACTAGTTGACTCAATAGTGATATTTTTAACCTATACAAGTAAACCTGAATGGCCAACCTATTGTCTGATGAAAACTTTGCCAAACTTGTCAAAAATGTTCAGTCTGCTTCTCATAGTACTGTTTTTTCCCCTTCCCTAGATCTTTGTGCATACCGTGGGTCTCTTACAGCTGCCAATATGAAAGGTAGTGCCTGATATGTCAGCTTGCTTTGTCACTGCATTTTTGCAGTCAGATTTTTGTAGCCCTTGATGCTAAGGGGAAATGGGTGTCTGTGGAAAGCACTTCCTGTGAGTGATACTATTACGTACATGAAAGGACAGAACATGTGTTAAGCATTTTAGATGAAACATTCCTTTTCACTTATCACCTCATTACGGTCCACTACTGATAATGGCTAATTACTGTTAATAAGTATCAAATAAAAACTCTAGTCATTTCATTTAAATCTTTTAAGATATCAAGATGCTTTAGGTTTGTTAGACCTGTATATAAACTCCAGACTTTTTAAAACAGACTTCTAGATTGTAAATTATCTGATTTTTATTAAGCAGGCATATGAAGATAAGAATAAAAGAAGTTGACCAGATTGCCTTTGTAAAGATGCTAAACTCAGATACCACCTGTACTGAAAGGGCAACAAGCTTGAATATGTAGTACAAACGGGCACAGTTCCGCTTAATTGTGTAGCGTATTAATGACTCTTTGGATATATTTATGGTTTTAGTATCAATTTTTCCAATAATGCACACTCCTGTGTTCCAAACATTTTATCAGTTTTGCAAAAAGTCCCATTTGATTTTACCTATAAAGAATGAAGCTTTACTGTTAGACCGGGTAGTACCAGAAATTATGTGAATATGTTGATTATGGAAACCTGTCTTAACTTTTTTTAGGGCAAAATTATTCACACTGAAGGTTCTGGTTTTAATGTTGGCACTTTTGTGATATAATTTTGGGACTGAAATTTCAGTGTATACTCAAGTGTAAAATTATGTGAATGTTTAAAAAAAATCTGAGACTACATGATGACCATGTTTTAATAATCCTTGAAAAAGTTAATTGTATAAAGTTACTGCAGCTTTATTTTCAACATGATGTGCCTGTAAAACCATGATTTTCCCCTTTGTAAAAAGAGACATTGTAGATAACTTGAATGTTTAATTATAGAAAAGGTCATTAGTTTCTTGTTACACATTTTTAGTCTGTTTTTGTTGCTTTTCAAGGTTAATATTCTTGAAAATAGTTGATGCTGTTATGTATAACTTTTCTAATAAAAGTTGTGTTATAAGCTGTTATGTATTAGCTCTGTATCTTCTTTGAACACCATTTATGTAGTAGGGACCTAGTATTTACAGGTTGCTTATTTTGGTCTTAGGAGTGAAAGTGTAATGATTTAGCTGTTTGAGCAATTTAAAGCTTGAATATATAAATAGATTCTTGCCATTAGGAAGGAAGACTTCAGTGGTCATACTGTGGTTTTGTTCAAGTGTTCTATGCTAGGAATGTCTGTGTGGAAAATTGGAGGAGACTGTCTCTAAAGTGATTCATCTCTGTGCCAGTCCCTTCTGAATGCCAGAACATATCCAGCTTGAATTCTTTTAGCTCTGCTATTCTCTTGCTTCTAGAATTGCCTCTGTGGATATGTCAGTGTTTCTGAAGATAAGTGCTCCTTGTGGTTCCAGACACTTAAATTCATGCCTGTAGAAGCAGTGGATCTCCCACGGAGTCACTCAGGTTACCTGTAGAGCTTATACAGAGCCCAGGGTAATGAATTCTGCTTGACATGTGCTGTCTCTGGAAATTGGAGAACGAGCCTGGATCCAATAAGATAACTTAATCTGGGCTCCACACAGAAGTGACTGTACTGCTTTGGAGTTTGAGCTACCTGTGGAAGCAGCTTGGCTGACTTTGTTTGTGCTGCGAGTCTTGCAGGCTGGCTAGGCTGAGTGTGTGCGTGGGTACGCAGCTTATCTGCGCTGGAAAATGAGGAGTTGTTTTTTCATTTCTTTGAAAGCTTTGTAAGGTTAAAGCTCTCTGAAAGGAAGAGGTACTAAAGTAAGAGAACTGAGATACTCAGACCAGAAGGAAAGATAACTCCTTTGGGGTGGTCTTCTCTTAAATAGATCTAGACATTTGATCACCAGTGTTGCTTGTTGTTACACTACTGTGATCAGCACTCATGACAAATTAATTTTACGCAAATGCGTACTCCTGATGACACTAAACATAATCTGAAAATCTGTGTAAGCTCTGCTTTGTAACATACAAGATTTGTTTACTAGTTTTGAGCATGGCTTGCATGTAGTACTGAGAAACACTTCTTGGAAAGCAGGCTTCACAGTAATATAGTGATCAGCTATTGAACAAGGTCTAAGGAATGATGACAGACAAAGCATTTGAGCTCTGTAATTTTCATATATCTACAAGAATATCTCTCTACCCTTACTGCACAGACAGATGATGAGATGCAGAAAGGCTGTTGCGCAGCATTTATTTTGTTTTCCTATGATTGCTGCTCTTTACAAAGATACTGGAGTATTTTAAAAAAAAAAATTGCATTTTATTATAGTTACTCTTCAAATAAATATTTAAATGATTTTAAGAGAATTAACCATAAGCATTCAGTTAGTTTTTTACTAGATAAGAAGCCACTTTCCTACCAATTTAGTGAGCAACACCATCTACTTCTCAGAAACCAACCTTGTGAGGGATTTAGTCTTGATTGATACCTTTACTTTAAGATGTTCCTTGCTGCTTTAGCATTCAGGCTGGAATGTCTCCAGCTTGTTTGGCTAGAGCATTGTACTACACCAGTGAGAGGAAGGACCTGCTGTGAATGTCTTACTGCTCCATCTTCACCGGCAGCAGGTTTGTTCTGTCTTCAAATCTGAAGCATTTACACCAGTGATTACTATCCATAAACTGCTTTCCAAATTACTCCTCTTCGTGGGTGAAAGGGAAGGCAGTTCATAAATCTAAGGAAGGAAGCAAGAGGATTCAGTTATGAAATTCATTCTCTACCTGCATATGGAACCACCTTGAAGACATACTGCTCGAACTGTATCTCGAGAGAGCTCTGTTATCATTCCGGCTGGGGTGGAAGGAAGGAAGCCAGGCAGGGCATGTTACCCGTATCTGTGGGGTTAAATAGCCCTTTGCTTCTGGGAAGGATATCTGTAGAGGACTTCATAATTCACAGGACATTTTATGAGGCAATTTCTAACGTAGCTAATTGGCTGAGAGTATAATCAGAACTCACGCGTAGGTTGCTAACAAAGTCGGTTTAAAATCCTATTGAGTGGCAGCTGTCACATGCAACTGCTTTAGGGACTTTGTTGGAGGGTCACATACAGCCTTAAGTATGTTGAGCTGTGCCCAGCTTTTGTAAACACTCACTACGTTGCCTTTTCAGCTTTGGTCTTTTGAGCTAACATAATCCTACACTTGCAAGTAAAGGAAGTCAAACTTCAAAAGGTTATTTTCCACTCCCTGTTGCCATCCCACTGCCACAGATGTGTCTATGTGGTGGTATATGAGATGACTTTTCTGGGGGGAAGGGAGCAGGGGTTCTGTAAGTCTTCCTCTTTGGAAAGCTCTCAAGTGTCCACTCCTTGCGCAACATAATTCCTCAGGTGATTATCCTATTCTTGCTTGTGTTTTTCAACAATTTCTTTTATTATACCTGAAAAAATTGTGTACAAAAAAATGGATAAAAAAATTATACACGGTGAACTTCTGCAGTGTGTGTGTTGACAAACTGAAGGACCAGGAAATAGATTGTCCCAACTCTCAAGGGAAAAAGGACAGTTCTCTCTGTTTCTTGCTAAACTGTGAAAGTCTGATGAAGCCACCACAGAGACAAGAACAGGAAGTAGAAAAACGGAAGGTTTTCCCTTGCTGTTCTCACAGGAGCTGTTTTTACATTTGTTTTAGTTCAAAACATTTTGCGCATAGGGTCCAAAAAAATCCAAAAACGCAGCTAGGAGAAAATATTCATATTAGCCAAACACTAGCATTAATGTGTTACAAGTAAAGTGCCAGAAACTTTCTGGGAGAACACACCCTCCAATTTCATTTGGCCCTGGCTATTTCCCAGCAGCCAGGAAGGATACAAGAAGTAGTTTGGCTGTCGTGAGCTAGGTCTCTCTACATGTACTTCCCCCCCACCGTCCCCCTTTTCTTGTTTGCCCAACTTTTGTTTTCAATAAAAATATTGAACATTATAATGTAGCCTGAAACTAACGCTAAATAATTGAGGACTCTGTGGTTGACCTTTAATCATGGATGTTTATAAAAGTTGTTTGACATTGATCAAGAATGCATGCAATGAGAAACACTGAATTTGCTCCTGACACTTAACATTCATCTTGAGCTGATGGAGGTTGGAGCCAGTAGAGTTCTTTATGTAAAGGGCTCCTCTCTAAATTAAACTATTTTGCTGCCTTCTTGGAATACTTTCCCCTTCCCTGTCTTGCAATGCCCAGATACTGCTGGCAATTATTTGTACTAGTTATGAAGGTTTGGGGATGGTGGGAAACGATTCAGGGTAAAACCCACCAAAAGAAATGTGTTTTTTTCTTTTTTCTTTTCTTTTTTTTTTTCCTTTCCTTCAGCTGAATCAATTCCTACATCCTGTTCACTGGGCAGCCATACAAAAATTTGTGCCAGCATAACACAAGAAGCACCAGGCAGGAGAACAGAGAAAGGAAAGGGTGAAGACTGCTTTTTTGGATGACTGTGCCAACTTTACATGTGTGTTATATTAGTTCAAGAAAATTATTCACAATAATGCTGTTTGAATTCAGGAGTCCCAGCACTGGCCAAAACTGGTGTATTGGCACGTTTATCATCAACTCGTGGACAGCTATTAATATTCTGCGTTTTCAAGGCAAAAGTTGAATGTTCTCCTTCAAATCAGATAGTTCTATGATAGAGCTCAAGTCCAACCTGTGCCAGAGAATATGTCTGCACTAGCTTCTTATTCATTTCATACAAGTTAATATATCCAGTCCCTGCGTTAACTCAGAGTAAGCCAGAAACAGAGTCAACGTGCACTTTACAGGCAGAGCGTACTACACATCACAGCGGATTGTTGACTGAAACGAAGGGATAGGGATACCATAAACTGTTCCACTGCTGAGCATTTTTACAGAAAAGTTCAGCTAAATCTGTTACTGTACAAATTAAACTGCTTCTCATATTCCTTGACTACAAGACGAATCTCCAAAACAAGAGAAATGCTGATGTTTAAGGAATGAGAAACCACAGTCAGTGTTGTGAGAAAAGAATAGGAGAAGCAGCTTAGCATTTGGATACAAAAGCTGAATTCGATGCTTAACGTAGGAATGTTTCTTTGATCGGTCAAGCGACTGATGAGAGACCCTGAAAATAAACTAAATACATGATTTTGACTTTTGTAATCATGTGAATGCAAGCTTGTAGCTAGTCTTAATGAAGCTGAGGGAGGCAGCAATGAGCCAGAAAAGGCATGAAAAGATTTGTTATGGTGGCAGCTGCTTAGCAACACAAGCTGCAGGTTTTCTCAATCATTTCTCAAGACTGAAATAAGTGCGGAAGACACCGGGTGCTTCCAGTGCTAAGTTTCATCTTCACGTCTGTCAGAAGCAGTTCCAGTTGGTTAATTGTGGCAGTCTGCTCCCCGCAGTGTGAATTGGGGCTGGGATCTCTGTCGCCTTCGCCACTGAGGCTGTAGAATTACACAGCAGCCATGTACGGAGCTGAAGGGAGAGCCCTATTATTAAAAAGGTTTAAAGTCAAACCCAAGAACAGCAGCATACCTGCTGCATGTGAGAGGAATGTATCCGGAATGCTTAACCCCTTCCTAGCTACTCTGTGCTGCAGCTACTGTCTTCCCCCTGTCTCGTTTATGATGTTTCTTTGGCAGCAGTGATACAATCATCAGCGCACTGCAGATGTTAGACAGTTTTTACTGATTACCAATGAGTTTCTTTTGATGAGACACAGCTGAGCAAGCAGCTCAATCTCTGGTGCATAACTGCAGAGGAAGTTTTTGATGCAGCTCATCCGGGGAGCCAGAATGCCCTGTCCTGATTGCCAAGAGCTGTTCCCTTTTGGGGAGATGCAGATTGCTCCCAACACGCAGAGCCCAGGGGGGAAGGAGGCTGAGCCTGCCTCAGAGGAGAGCTTTAGATCTGGCTCGATGGGTATGCATATATCCCTACCTAAAGGTATTTTGCATTTATGGCAGCCTTTGTTCTTACGACTCAGTAAGCAAGGTTTCTGTTATGCAAAGGCCCTTCTGGTTCGGTGTGATGTGCAGATCATTAACTCCCCCAGGGAAATACAGCAGGTACCACGTCCAGCGTACGTATAGTTGAGCCGGAGGACTCTGAAGCCCTGAGGCTGGACTGCAGGTGAGAGGACTGAGGGTTTGCATCACAAAGTGGTAGACCTTTGTCTACCAGCTGTGGAAGGGAACTCTGCAGGAAGAAAGCCAGGGCCTGCAGTTTGGCTGCTTCTGGAGCCGTGACACCTACCTGAGCATTATTTCCAGGCGCTGGGACAAGGATATGACAAAGTTACCTGTCATTTCAAAAGACTCCCGGGTGCAAATGTAGATGTGTGTTGTCTCTCTGGTCTTTCCTCAAAGCCTTCCTCTGTTTCTGTGGTCCCTGAGGCCCAGTTTTTCAGCTGTAACAATGAGTTTCCTGCTTAATTTTAGGTCCAAGACTTTTACTCTCAAAGGACCACATTTCTGGAATCAAGGCTCCGTGTGCGCACTCCCAAGAAAATCATTCTGTGTTGGAAAGCAAAGCACACCTTTACCTCACAAGCAAATAAGGCATCGTGAGTGGAAAACTGCAAGCAGAACATGCTCACCATACTGGAAGGAAAAAACAGACAACTCTTTACGTTTTGGTGATTACATGCTCCTACCTCCTGAGTGTGGCACTTCCATTTTTGTATAAATGTCTGGTTTCAGTTAACAACCGAACAGCAATTTTTTTTTAACCTAACACTTTTTCCTTATGGTAAGAAGAGTTTGGTTACAATATGCTTGGACACATGGCAGTGCAGTATGTGTGATTGTCATCTGTGAAGAAAATGGGCACATGGTATCAATGTTTGTGTCTGGTTGAAGGAGACAATACTGTTTGAGAAGTACATCACAGCTGTTAGACTTCTGTAGTGTAATGACCAGCTCACATATCATTTCTGAGTGCACAGGGAAAACACTTGGCCTGAATGTTCTTCTGTCAAAAAGGAAAATAGATGCTCTTATGCTATGGCCTCAAGTTTGGTACTTAACTGTGGGCTGCTAAGTTCCCTTACAGCCTTGGAGCTGGCTTGCCTGCTCCATAGGAACTGACGTTTTTCTCAGCATGCACTATGCAAGCACATGCAGAAACACTTCTCCATGAACTGCACTTGGCAAGTCACCTGGAATATGAAATGCCCACTGGTCTTCCTCTCCAACAGAAGAATTTCCCAGCCTGTCCTACTGGAAAGCCCGGTCAAGGCTAACCAGGGTGAAGCTCATGTGAAGAACACCATGAAGGCAATGAAGATGCGTACCCTGCCATTTCACTCCTATGTCTCGTCAGCTCAAGCATGTTGCAGCTGCAGAGGAAAGCCAATACTCTGCTCCCCTTCACCTGCCAGAGGCAGAGGTGGGGAATAAGGTGGAGAGAGCCCTTTTTCGCCAGGAGCCGCACACTTAGGCTAGGGTCCTTGCACCCAAGTCACTGGTGCACAGTCTGGTCTTTGTCACTTGGCTAAGACTTAGAATGGAGCGCCAGGACAAGGCCTATGGAGAGGGGAAAAATAGTCTTTATGCTTTGTAGTAGGAATGTGAAAACAATGCAACTTTTAAGCAGAAATCCAGTCAGTTTCATCTGCACATCACACAGATGTGAGTAGTGAGTGCTCACCCATGACTGTCTTCCAGCCACTACAACGAACAGATACCAAGTCAGCACCAGGTTTTACATGCAAAGAGGTAGCTTAAAATGTTACAGTAAATTTGGTACTGACATTTAAAGCAAAAATAATGTTTTAAGATCATTGGACCAGCCTGTCGCAAAAATTGAGTATTGTTTGAAAACTTGAGCTTCCAATTAATGCTGTCCAAAATCATTCTGCTGTGAACCCAGGGCAGTGAAATCCAATTCAACCAAAACGTACAGGTAGCAATGAGCTGTTACATTTATGAACTTTGCTTGTACAACTAATTGGCTCATAGTTTGACAAGTCATCAGTACAATACATAGTCTGCATGTTTAAAACAGCCTCCTATAAGGAACTTCTAGGTCCCAGTTAAATGTAGTAGAAGTAGCTAGGATTTAAACCAATCCGTTGCAAACTACAATTTCTATGTGTTTTTTTTTCCTCCAATCAGCCAAATTAATCTTTTTTTTTTTTTTTTTTCAGGCTTATGGTTTAGAAGCGCAATAAAGTCTGGCAGGTATGAGTTCTTGATGAAAGCCACGTAATGGTGGGCAAAAGGCCAAGAAATGAAGATTTAAAGGAGTTAATTTCCTGCTGACTGAAGGTTGTGTATGAGGTCACATGTATTTATCTTCCATCACAACTCTGTATTTCTTTCTGGAAGGAGAAGGGAACTTGTCTTCATGGCATTTCTGTGCTGCTATTTTAATTTCAGAGGACCGAAGTGTAAAAGGAGAACTAAGAAATATTTAAAGTAATAAGAAATGGAGACCATCCATAGAAAAATGTGATCAGCTACCTGCTATGTGCCGAAATATCTGTCCACCTTGCCACTGAGGCACCTAACCTCTTCCTTCCGTGCCTGGATTGGTCTCACAGACTCAGAAACCTTTCTCATAAATTGTCTTTCTCAGAAATCACATTCCGAAATATTCTTTTCATGAGTGCAACTGTAGTCATTTGGCTCTCAGTTATTTTTCTACAGCATTGTCAATTTGTCGTTTCTCTCAAATGTTCATCTGGCTCTGTTTTCTTTAATCGTGGTGTCTCCCAAAGGTCTGCGCTAATGAGTTTCTGCATTCATACCATATGCTTTCTTTGCCATGGAGAAGTTTAGCTGCATAGAAAACAGATCTGGACACTCTTCCTGTTCCCTTCGTCCTCTCCCCTCAAATCTGAGAGGTCTTCTAGGCAGAAAAGGCTTCTTGGGCCCATTCATCCTGCTAGTTAGAACCAAGCCACATCATAAAAGTGCTTCAGTGCTTCCGCATAATTTAGGTATGTGGCAGAGCTTTGGAAGACATTGCCCACTTCCTTCGCGATTTGGATTTAGGTTAACCAGCTGTTTAGGAGCCTTCATTTGAAATCCCAAAGGCCAAGGTCATCCACACACTCAAAAAGCGGTGGCAGCTACTGGTGATAAAAGCAACCAGATCCTCATTGAAGGAGGTGTGCTTCTCAGGGTGGCATTCACAGCCAGGTGGGCCAGAGGAGGACTGCTGGTGAGCAAGGGGAGGTGTCAGAAGGTTTTAGGAGGCTCCAGGCAGCTAGCAGATCAGCGCTGGAGCACAGCCTCGCAGGAAAGGCCAAACCAGCTGCCCTGGAGATAATCACAGCTGGTAAAGGGAATCACCCAAACTCCTCAACTGATAAAAACAACCCATAAAAGCTAAATATCCTAGACAGAGAATTTAAAATCTCATTTAAAATTCTCCAGTTAGGAAACAGCCCAGCAGGGAATGTTCTTTACAAGAAAATCCCTGGAGGACCATTTCTCCCACCCTTTCTGGCAATTGCTCTCTCTCAACCACCATAAATTCCCATCCCAGGGCACTTCTGGCACAGATCTGCTATCAACACCAACCCTTAGCTTAGGAAAGCATCACAAATCCAGTTCCAATAGCATAAAATGTTCCCTCCTGCATTTTCCCCATATAAATCACTTTATTTCTAGTTTTCTCTTGTAGATGCAACGGAAGCAGCATTCAAATGACGTCCCAGTTTGTCAGAATCCTCTCAGATTGCCCATCAAGTTGAAAGTGTACATGAGTGTTGCTTGCTAATCTACGTGTGTGGGGGGCCTGTTCCCTGGTACAAGAAACTATCCAGTGGCTGGAGCTCCAGGATATATGGAAGAACTTGTGCTTTCGGTCCTAAGAGAAGCAGCAGGAAGGAAGACAGCTCACTGCAAGACAGCTGTGTTGGGAGACATCCTGGAATCAAGTATGGGATGCACCTGAAGGGTGGGGACAAGGACAGTGTTGTTGACACACACTGGGGTTTGGCTGAATTGTACAGAGGAGTTTGTATTGGTAGGCATTGGGAACAAGTGGCAAAACAGGTTTGTTCAGAAGAATTTTGGGGAGAAAAAACAGGTTTCCTATAGCCAAGGAGCTTCTTAGATTTTCCTTTTTCCTTTTTCCATTTTCCTTTTTCCTTTTTCCTTTTTTTTTTTTCCTTTTTTTTTTTTTTTTTTTTTTCTGGAGGCTGCCGTTTCTCAACCTGTTTGTTACTGGAGGCTCAGACAGGACTGACATGCGTTGTCACCCTCCCGGAGCAGCACCCAGGGCAGCCAACCTCCCTAGCAGTGGTGCCAATTACAGCCCATCACAGGTTGTGCTGAATCTACCTTTGCATCCCTTCCTGATACTGAGATGGATATCTCAGACCCTCTTGGTGGCGAGTCCCATCTAAGCAAGAGACTAACCACAGCTGAAGTTCACTGTGGTGTCCTGCCCTCTGCTTTACAAGTCTACTGGCGAGTAAGCGGACAGCATTTTGCTGTGAGACATTAACTAACTTTCAGGAAATAGTATCAAGTCGTAAGTGACTATCTAGGTGTTGCCAGAAGAGCAGAAGACAAGACTGTGGTCATGTATCAAAGACACCAGCTCCACTTTGTTTGCTGAAGTTACTGCTGCTACTTTATTTTACAGCATTTGAGGTGTTTGCCCGGATGTTTGTCACATGCATTTTTTCAGTTACTAGGGATTTTCTAATTGTGTAGTTTTGTTTTCTTTTGTCCAGTTTTACAGACACTTCCCAGGGTTCAGGCTGCTTCAATGTAGACACTGAGCTTACCTGTAGGATGTCTCCTGATAAACTTGACACTCAGTTACACAACCTCAGACTTTTCACCAGCTGGCCAGACTTCTTCAAGCAGACCAAAGAATGTTGCATTAATGTACGGGAAGGGGCTTAATCTACTTTTATATCCATTTTCAATAAAACACAATTTTCTCCACAAGCTCTGCCCCAAACCTTTGTCTCCCAGCTTGAAATATGTTTCTGAAAGTAATAAAATTTTCCATTACACCAGCAAAGTAGATATTAAATTTTATTTCTGTGAGTATCAGAACTTCCTATCCCTTGAGGGATGTCTTCTGTGTATCATTGCAGATCTGATAAATGAAGTACAATGAATCCAACTGATGTCCCACCTTCACAGCACGGTTATTATAAAGTGGGGAAAAATGTTCCTACAGTACAAAGTTCCTACAGAAAAAAGTCTCATTGTGTTCTTAGGATATTCAGAAGATTCTTGCAAAAATTAGGACAAGGTGTTTTACTCCTCTGTGTGCATGTAACTGTAAGAGGACCTTGCCGTATACCTCGCTCATTTAGAGAAAATACCCCTGCAATGGATGGCACAACCATGTAAAAAATAACAGAGCCTGGGGATAAATTCATTGTGCAGCTTTTACCTATTGTCTTTCTAATACTACATCTCCACAGGAGTTTCTCGTTTCAGATCTCCTAACCTCCTCAGCTGTTGCTCTGTCTTCCTCTATTTCTTTTTATTTTCTATTTTTTATTTTTTAATTTTTATTTTTCTTTATTAAACTCAGACTACAGGACAAATGGAGAAGTGTGATGTCTTGTCACACGATACAGAAATTGGCTGAAATGCCGGCCTTGTTGAAGGGAGTTGAAATTTTGCCTTGGATCTCAGCGAAGTCAGTGCTTCCTCCTGGGCTTTGGGACCTGGGCTACCCAGGGGACACCCAGCAGTCCTAGACGGAAACGCTGGAGACCATGTCCCCTGGGAGCTGGTTGTGTGTCACTGCTCTCGCTTACTCACCGCTGGTGCTGGAAAGAACAGAAATGGTGTTGTGGCTGCCCACTCACTCAGGGTTTCGTGCTCTCCTTATTCCTCCCCGCGCCAGAGAAGGCTTAATAATTTAACCCTGTTATCCATCCAAGACAGCACCCAATGCTCCTCTTCAAAAGATATTTATAAATGTGATGGTTTAAAACAAGACTAGCAAGTGGCACTGAGAAAAGAAGAGGCTGTTTTGTCAGGATTAAGGGAACCGAAGGATGTTTCTTATGCTGAGAAAACAGAGTTATCATCCAGACATTATCATTACAAGGCCACGTGCCAATTTGGTCAGTCAACTCACGTGCGGCCCTTTTGCTTTAGCTAGCAAGGGCTGGGGGAGTCCAAACCAGGGCATCCTTGCCTGACACATGACCCATGCCATGACCGCTACTGGAAGCAGGAGAACGGAGAGGTTCCTCCTTCCCCTGAAATAGAAACCTACCAAACAACACAAGTGGCTGGAGCAATTGAAACAGCAATTCAGAGAAGGAATATGGACTCTTTATTTTTCGCAGATTGAACAAGATAGGTGGAAGTGGGGGTGTCTTTCGAGGTTTAAGAGAGACATGGGCAAATAGCTTGCTCGTTGAGGGGAGAGAACTGGCTGCCAGGTGAGTATCACAGCTCAGTACAGATCACCAGCGTGTTATTTTGTTTTCTCAGGGGTTCTCTTCTGTTTTGTTGTTGTGTTCTAGTTGTCTGCTAGTTGTTTCCATGCCTGGTTAAAAGATTCACGGTCAGTCTCCTTTCAAGATATTTGATGTGGTGAAAGAGGGCAAGGAGGGCACCAAACAGAAGCCTGTCCTTGAGTCCTGCACTCAGGCTGAATCCTGATGAACAGGTACCAGGACAAACAAAAACAAAAACCTCCTGTGGGAAATGAATGCAGCTGCTGTCAAAGAGCAAGAATTTGGATGGGTTGTTTGATCCTTCCTTAAAATAACTCAGGAAAAATTGTATCTTCCTGGGGCAACTCTTCCACCCAGATGTGCCAGCAATCTAGGTATGGTAGGGCTCTCTGATGCCCTCTGAATGTATCTCATTCTGACTTTGTCAGAAACAAAAAGAAAATGTTCTTGGTGCTGCAACAAGTTACCCTGATGTACAGACACCTGACCTTTGTATTTCAGTATGGTGACTGGAGACATTCCCGGAAGAAGGCTCCCAGGTATCTGCTAAGAGCGAAGATCACAGCTCCCTCAGAAAAGTGCTTGGGGTTGGGTCCGTCTCTGGGGAAGAACAGGATGGGTTTGTCCTACACTTGTGCAGGCACCCAGCCCTGGCTGTTCCTGGAAGCAGGGTATGGGGCCAAATGGACCAGGGTTGGGTCCCTACTCTTAAATGCCCTGCTGCCTTCTTGAAACCCATCCCGCTCACATCCTCCTGCCCAAGCTCCAGCCCACACGTCGGATCCTGCCTCCTAGCACCAAGCCAGGGCTGGCAAAGCACTCACGTCGGATGGAAATGGCAGTTGTTTCATTAATCCTAAAATGATTTGTTGAACTTGGAAGACGAGTGCTTGGCACAGAAGGACACACAGCAGATACCACAGATCAAGCCAAGGAGTCTGGGGATACCTCGCACCTACTGAGAGGTAGCCAGAAAAAAACTCACCCCTTTCCCTCTAAAATATGTGCAGGTAACAGGGATACGCATCTTGAATTGTGATAGTAGTTGGGAATGTTTTAAAATCCATTTGCAGGTCACATCTAGCAGGCAGGCAGGCTGTCATCAGCTCTGGTCTTGCCATTTCATTTCCACTCGCTCTCATTCATGTGGAAAGATCCTGGAGCGCCTTGGGCTGTGATCTGTTCGGTTCTATTTTTGGCTGTCTCCTTGCTGAAGGAAGGTGATTTCTCACATGTGGTTGTTTTCCAATTATCACTTGTTGAGACATACCCCCCGGCCACATTACAAAGAGAATCAGGTGGCAAGTACGTATTTACAAGTCTGTATTCTAAGGCACAGGGATACCTTATTGATCTGAGCTTTGAATTGAAGCTGTAGGGACTCTCTGGAATCGCATTTCTCATGGCTGAGTTGATCCAGCCTCCTTCTCTTCCATGGGAGACACAGAAGATTAAGTATCATCCAGTTTACCTGTGTGTGTGACTAGAGGAAGGAAGGTCCACTGTATAAGACTTAAAATAACCAACTGTCTCCTACAAGATGCTGTGAAGATCCCATTGTAATTGGTATTAAACAGGCTTTTTTCCAGTTACTGCTCATGCACTGCACACTGAGCTGCGACCCAGCTGCTTCCTTCATTTCAAAAGCTTAATCTTTTCGGTGTATGATATTAGTTTGTAAAGCACTTTATCAGGAAAGAACAGATTTATGACAGGATGAGTGGGTGAGCTAGCAGAGCTGTGGCCTTTCTATTTGCTCTGTCCTACTCACAAGATGCACAGGATTACCTTTGAGCTCTCTTAGCAGCATAAGTTTGAAAACTGGAAAAAGCGTGATGATAAATGAAATACTCCCATTAGCAGAGAGCAGATGGACTTGTTCTGCATCAAAAATTAGCTCAAATATTGACAGAATTACAATAACACATTGAATACAGGAAAAGAAAAGCCTGCCACACCAGTTTCTGGCAAAGCACACCATGGGGGGAGCAAAGGCACCTTTCTTCCCTGCCATCCCTTGTCCCAGCAGAGCCTCAGTGCAGATCCCACTGGTCCCCAGTGCGTCCCAGCCTCACCATCAGGGCCCTGCTGTGAGCAGTCTTGTTGGCGGTAGAGGCTCCCTTCTGCGTGGCCGTGCAGGACCAGCACGGGTAAACATTCGGCCACCGTCATTCCTCTGTTCAGCGAGCTCCCAGAAATGGCAAAATTCCCAGTGAGAGCTGCTGAGAAGAGAGGATCTGTTTTGCTGACGCTGTATACGTTTCATGGCTCATAACCTTTGCCTTTTTTTGGCAACCACCCTGTCCTTTGCACCAGTGTGGTCAGCAGCTGTCTTTTCTCCTTGAGACTTGAACAAATTTGACATTTTTCTGCAGTTTCTATTACTTTGGTGAGCAATTTATCCCAGGCTCTGGGATCTCTACTATTTCTACCAGCTGTTTTCCTCTTCCAGCTGTTTACACCCATCTGATGGAATGGTTCCATTAGAGCAGCTTCAGGCTCGTTGCAGTCAATGACCCAGTTTCTTTTACAAGTTGTTGAGTTGCAGTTCATTTTCTTACTTGTAGTTTTGGAGATTGAAATTGAGCTGCATCAACATTCCGGTAATTTCTGGTTGTTTCTTACCCATCTTTTCATTTACAGACAGACTTCTTCTTCTAGGCAAGAAAGACGCTCATTATCCCCCTTCTTTCTATGCATTGTTTGAATCTGAAAATCAAATTTGTGAACCAACTCATAGAGCTTTTAATCTACAAATTCATGTATTCAGCCTATGGTGACTTGTTTTGGCTCTGATTCATACAAGCAAGAATACCAGATGTAAATATAATACTTGTACGGCAAGGGAAATGGAAAGACAAGAACAGCATCTTTCTGGCAGTGGCAGAAGGATGCACACAGAAAAGTGCAAGCTCTCTGTTTGAGATGTGGGGACAATAAGAACAGAGGTCCTGGACTGTGCAGCCTTGCTTTTTACCTGTGTGTTCTGTATTGGAGATTTCTGTGCACAACAGCTAACAGAAAGCATGCTGGGAAAGATAGAAAAGGTATGATCATGCTGCAAAAAGCATGGGCAACTTGTTGGAAAGTTCAGTAATAGCACCAGATAGCTGGAACGGAAAATGCCCTAAAAACGTATGATTACTTTCTACATCAGAGGCTTGCAGCGGAAATTTCAGTACACTAAGTGGACTATTTCCTTATCAAAAATAACAGAAGTCAAAGCTGACTGTAAGGCACTCTATAAGTATGAACTATGACCATTATTTTAAGCCACCCTGCTGAATAGTCTGACACATGGAAATCCATCTACCAGTAAGAACAGCTATTTTGTCCATGCCTAAATCATATTTCTGAACATTTTCAATCTGTAAGTAGTTAAGTTAGAAATAATTACATGATTCAACAGTGTGTTTCTGGAAAAAATAAGCAGTGTGAGAAAACAGGTCTTTTTTTCCTGTTCAGCTTTATTTTCCGTGCTCCCTTCTGTGCTGCTTTCACTCTCCAAGTATTATGTGAGGGATTCATACTAATCTGAGAGAAGAACCAAGAGGCCTGGAAATACCTTGTTTTAAATTACATGTGCACTTGGGCTTCTGACCCATGGTGCAGTCTGACAGAATAAACTGGTGGGGTGGATTTTATTTAAATTAATTTTATTGAAAAGAATAAGCAAGCGAGTTTACTCTTAAGGCAGCAAGGGTTAACCTGCTACAATTTTGCTAAGTTAATTAAAAATGGAACAATGCAGTGATTACGTAAGGGTTCCAATTAGGGCTAAATCAATAAATCTGTGGGTTCAAACCATGGAATCACTACATTAATGCAGCAGGTAATCAGACTGGAGTACAAGGCTGGCAATGTAAGGAATCGCATTGTGGTTGTGCTAGCCCTGTTTCAAGCTCTCTTGAGAGCAAGAGACAAAATTCAAGGAAAAGACAGCTTCCTTTCTGTCTAAGGCTGCAGGCTGTAGTCTGACCAGCGCATGAAATCATTTAGCCAGTGAAGAATCATTGTGGTTTGAGGCCCATGCCAAGGAGACGTGGTAATCCCATCCTGTTTCATTTTAAGGAAATGCAATTTAGAGTGTTCTCAGTGGTTCCTCTTCATGCTTGGCTGCTGCTAGCAGTTACGGGTTAACTGCTCTCTCTGAATACCACAACGGCTAGAAACTTCTCAGAAAAGAATCAAGACTCCTTCCATGAGGTTCAGAAGAAGTGATACAAAGAGGAGCCCCCTGCCCCCAGACCAACAGCTCTTTCCACTCCCCAGGCACTTGTTCCCATCAGCAGAAGGCCAGGCGGTGCTCGTCCAACCTGTCTGCCTTGCGGGGAGGCTGTTCCAGCACAGAAGTAAACATATCCTGCAGTAATTGCTCCAGCTGGGTAGCTTTGCAGTGGAAAAGTTATTTGAGATCAAAGACACTTTTCTTTTGAATGCATCCACAACTCAATAAAAACTACTCCGAATTCATTATTCCAGAATAAAATGTCCACCAAACTGCTTCTGGCATGCAGAGAGCCCCTCGTGTGGATGTCACTGTGCATCCTCCCTCCGGACATTTTGGACCAAGTGCCACTGCTCAGACTTCCCTCCCTACCCACTGATCAGCCAACTAAGCGAAAAGAATTCAGAAGAGTTTGGAATAATTACTTTGTGTTATTGCTTGTTTTATTTAAAATCCCTTTAAAATTCAGCTGCCTTATTTCTCTGAAGAAAGACCGCAGCCTTCTTGGCATGGCTGCGGCTTTCTTGCTGCATTGCCTTTATCCAGGCAATTTCAGGGGAATATATCCTGTAAAACTAAACGCTATGCTATTTTCCAAACACTTCATGCATTTTCTTCTCAAGACAAAGCAGTACAAGGAAAACAGTGAGCTTTTATCTGTGGAGATTCAGTTCAGGCTTCACTAGTGAAGTGAAGTTTTGAGAACCAGATTTTTAAATACGCTTCGATGCTTGAAGATATTGGCAGATGACTTGTAGGACGTTTAGTGCTGTATTATGGGTGATTTGTGAACTTCTGAGATTCTAACTCTCACTCAGATCAGTGCCTTTAGAAATCAGGTTTAATGCCTAATGAGTGGGTGCTATGACCAAGTGAAAAATTGTCCTATGGATTTCCCAGTGCTTAAAAAAAAATAAGCTGGTACTATGCAGCTGACTGTGCAAGGTGGCCAGGTGGGTATCTTATCCTATGTTTATCCATTTTGGTGTATTGTTTCAGTCTAGATGGTGACCACCAGACAAACGTGGTCTTTAGGAATTCATCAGGACATTACAATAAGCACAAGATGTAATTTTTTTCTCACACGGAAAAGTTATTTCTGCCTTTATTTCCTTGCGCATGACATAGGGTAGGGAATTGTGCCCATGCTTTGCTGTGGTCCGTCATCACAGGCACATGGTATTACACAGGAGAGAAGGTCAAACCTCTCTTAGTCAAGGTGGCTCCGCACCTGACGCAGCACCATTGGTAATCAGGATAGTCCCCATCCTAGTGCAGGGAAGTCCCATGTGGTCACCAGGCCATGCAGAACAGTCAGAATGGCCAAATGATTTATTCCAGGTGAAATAATTTTTATTGTGCAATGACTGGGAGTGAAGCCTGCAGAACATAAATACATCTCGTCTGGCAGACCAGTCAGGGTCGTGCCACAAACGGCTAACTGTGGAGGGCTGGACAGGCAATGACCTCCCTGCCATGGACTTCTGCGGGACAAGTGAAAAACGCACAGACAGACGAGAGTGCTTTACTGGATTCAATAAATTTTTAATGAACCTAAAAAATCTATGGTAAATTCATTAAGACTTTTCCACGGGACCTCTAACCGAGATCCCACAGCCGGGATTTAAAGGTCCTGAGACAAGATGTAGAAGTTTTCCCCTTGGATGAGGCCCAGAGAATGCATTGGTAAGATAAATGCACACTTTCCTCCCCATCTCCTTTCCTTCTTTGTAAAACATTGAGGCTTAGATCTTCCCTGGAGATAAATTGGCATAGTTTTGCTCGTTGCAGTAGAGCTGCAATGATTTACGGAGGGCCTATGCATTTTAAATCACGTCAGTTATGGCAGAGGCAGAGGGAATACTGCAAACCACGCTCCCTTCTGGACCATCACATCCCCTCCAGCTCCTGGTCCCCACCTGAACGCTCTCCCCATCCTCTCTTGAACACCAGGCTCCTCTAACATTTTCCCATCCATCCACCAACCCATCAGTTTTGGTCTGGGGATGCGAAGTCCCTTGAGGAGCAGAGCTGCAGCCCCATGTTTGGGAAGCAGCTCGGTGCCCGCGTGCCCACCCTGGACAAGCCGGCGTGGTCTGGCCTGCTGCGCAAGCACGGGCAAATTCAAGGCTCCCTGCAAGGCTTTGGGGTTTGCATTTAGCAGACCTCTGAAGTAATTAATACAGAGGGCTGTATGCTGATTCTGCAGAGCCCATTAATCACTTTTGCTGAGACAGAAGGACTGTTTGCACAGAGTTCTTGGAGATTATCGCCCTGGCTCCGGGATTTGTCACGCTGCATTACATATGGCATTTTAGTGAGCTCCTCTGGTCCCAGGGGGCCGTAACCTGTCTGAGGCAAAGTCAAATGCTGTTGGGCAGCAGAGGTTTCCCAAGAAGGAGCTTATCTGTTCCAGATTGTTTGATTATATAAATACGACCTAAATATGAGATATAAATAAAATTAATTCCTCAAGGGTTACATTTGATAAAGGCACTGAAATAAATCTTCAGTGGCAGAAATAACACTGGCTGTTTCATGGAGTTTAAGTAAAAGCCTGTAGGGATATCCACTCTCCCACCTAAAACTCTGAATTATTTTCCCTTTTAAAAGCACATTTTATTATATTATTATTCTTTTAACCTACTGATACCTGTGAATTTAAGACGCTTTAACAGGGACTAGTTCATTAGTGATTTTCCTGCACGAGCAACAGGCTGAGCCAGGATTCCTGGCTTTCAGATCCGCTCTCCCAATCCTAATTTGGCAAAGGATGAACCAAGCTTGAGTTTTACAGGGTCACTTAGCATGCCTGAGTCCTGCAGCGTGAGTTAGCTGCCCAACACCATCGGGGAGCTCATCAGAGATAACGTAACAGGTCATCTCCCAGGGGCGACTGGGAAACTCCCACGTGATTCTACAAACTGATGCTGATCACAAACCCAGTCCTGCAAAAGTTTACCAGGAAGACAGCCAGATAAGGACAGTCATAAAGTCAAGGGCATTCATGAACAGTAAATGTGTTCAGCGGTATGCTAGACATTTTTCAGCTGTTTCTTTTGCTCCCAGCTACCCTGCAGAAATTCCACTGTCTCAAGCTTTAACTTAAACTCAGCAAGTAGATAAACTTACTTAAACTTAGTAACTATTATTATCAATTAATTTTTTTGGTTAGATATTCATTTCTGGGCCCAACCTACCTATACATGTAAATGCACCCAGTGCCCTCCCCATACTTTCATCTCCATCTGGTAAGTGCCAGCTCTGTCCATACCTCGTACGTCCGTGCAGAAGACCTGTGCACCAAAATGCCACAGGTTTCTCTGTGCCTTCCAGAGGGGAAAGAACCTGGTAGGGTAAGGAGGAGGGAGAGGAGAAGAGGGGAAAGGAGATGCAAAGGCCAGTGGGATCTGGTTTTGATACAGAGACACTGGTGCAGGGGTTCAGCCAAAGAGGAGCGGTGTTCATGTCACTCAAAAATACCAAACAAGTGGTGGTTACCACTAGGCAGGTGAATAGGATATCGAGAGCAATGCGACCAGGGACTGGGACACATAGTTTTGGCCCAATCACTGCAACAATGCTGAGAAATCCTTCCGGGAAAATAAACAAACAAACAAATGTGAAAGTAGGGCACTAGTCTTCTTCAGTGTAGCGGTACCAGGTTTGTTTGTGGTGGAGCTAAGTTTGCATATAGCAGAAGGGTAGCTGAGAAAGCCTTAATCAAGTCATGAATGTAGTTTAAAAAAAGCATACATGAAAGAGAAGTTTTGTTATTAAAAAGTTTGGTGATCGTGTATTTTGAGCAATCCTACCACCTGCAGCTTGAGTCAGCTAGCTACTCCAGAGACTTTGGAAGGCACAAGTGAACAGATGGCATGTTTTTGACACCATCAGGTAGTGGGCAGTGACTATTAGTAAACTGGCAAGTATCCACTAAAAATTATTCCAAAGCAGATAATTAAATAAGTTATAAATAACAACAACAAAAAAATCTCAACAGTTGAAAAGCAAGGAATGAGGGGAGGAAACAGGATTTTTT
This sequence comes from Chauna torquata, assembly GCA_013399475.1. NCBI lineage: Eukaryota > Metazoa > Chordata > Aves > Anseriformes > Anhimidae > Chauna > Chauna torquata. The sequence continues at coordinate 47,993 of VXAL01006979.1, forward strand.
CAGATTAATTATACAGCCTAATTTCTTACCTTTTTCTAGCCCATTACACACAGAGACCAATTAAAAATCTAATAAATTAAACATCCCTCAGATAGTCTACATAACTGAAGCTAATTATCTGCCATTTTGATGGTCAAGCATATGTAATAAAAATGTTCTAGTTCACATCAGCATTAAGACATAAATACAGACATGAAATCAAGTTCTGCAGGCATCACAGAAAAAAAAAAAAAAAACCCTCAGACAAAAAACTCCCCTGATCAGCACAAAGGGGTGATTTGTATGAACGCCATACCCCATTTTAGTTTTACTGTCTTCAACGCAGAAGCTTGGCAGGCCTGCCTGGGTTCTGATAGCATCCTGATCACTGATTTTGGATTCCTTGTGCCAGTTTCTCTCTGGCTTAAGCTTGACACCAATGGTATTGTTCCTATTTAGGTGTACTTGGTTTACATGGTAAGGGTTTGGTAGCAGGGCAGTGACAGGGGTGGCTTCTGTGAAAGGATTTCAGAAGCTGCCCCATGTCAGATCAGAGCCAGCTCCAGCCAGCTCCAAAAGGGACCCGCCGCTGGCCAGAGTTGAACCAATGAGCGATGTTGTTTGCGCCTCTGGGAGAGCAGATTTAAG
>VXAL01006979.1:70638-87972 GCA_013399475.1 Chauna torquata
CAGCCGCGTGGAGCCCCGGCGGGGCCGGCCCGGTCTGCGGGGCGCTGCCGGGGCCGCGGGGCACCGCTCCGTCCCGGGCCGCGGTCGCCGTGACGCCCAGAGGGGCAGCAGCGGCTTCGCCCCCTGCGCTCATCGCTGGAGGGGAGCGACTCCTTCCCTTGCGTGAGCGAGGGCAGGGCCGGGGTAGATTCCAACTGCGTTTGCGTTTTGCCTTTCTCCCTTCCCCTCCCCTGCTCTAGTGCGCGCTTTTTCTGTTTGCACGCTTCATACCTAGCGCTAGGGAAGGCTGCACAGGTGTAAAAGATGGCGAGCGTGGGGGTTTTTCTTCATCTGTGGTGCCTTTTGCCTCCTTTGTTAGACTTGCCAACACCTACTGTGTTTTATTAATAAGAAATAAAACGACGAAGTGAAGCTATTCTAACGAAGCTATTCTAATCAAGGTGACCATGCAGACCTTGAGCAGAAGAGTGTCTACTGCAGTTGGTTCTTGGTTTTGCTGCTGGCGTTTTTTGTGTCAATTCATGTCTCATACAGTTGGTCATACTCAGAATGACACAGAGAGGGAATAAAAAATAATTACTTGAAGTTCTTAAGAGTAGAAGCATTGTTTATTGCTTCTTCGTTATCTTTGCCAGGTGTCACTGGAACAGTTTGCAGTGGAAGCAAGAAGGAGCAGAAGTTCATAATTTCAGGGCAAGCACTGAAAAGCCATTTATTGGGGATATAGGGCATTTATAGGGATATTAGGCATTTATTAGGGATAGTCCCCAGTTGTTATCTCAGAGTTACACAGTTTAGCAAATGTTTAGGAAGATGAAGAGTAATTTATTTGTCTGTACAGTTTGTTATGATTGGAAAGAGAACATTTGAATTAATTAGAATATTTCTATGGTATTGTGTTCAGCTGTCTGGGGCTTTGGTGCACATGGCTTCTTCAAGGAGTAGTGAATCGTGACTGGTCATGAAATGTAGCCCTAGAAGTACAGCAACTGACAGCAGACTGCTGCTGTTGCAAGCAGGCTAGAGCCAGACGGACAGCGATGTGTGTGTGTTTGTGTCTGTGTGTGGCTTTTTATTAACAAGTTTGAGGGAACAATCGAAAAATAGTTGTGAGCAAGGTACAGGTTGGCACTTTAAATTCTATTTTAGTGGGTGTAAAAGCTCTTATCAATTTTGGGTTTAATAGTAACTATTAGATTGGATTTCTTTTGTTCTTGCCTTAGTGAAATAGAGAGAACAGATGTTTGAAAACTGTTCTCCATCAGACGTCTAATCCGCTTTGTGAACTGCTGTCCATTCATATCAGCTGTGAGTGGCCCTGGTGATCTACTTCTGACTGTTCAACAAATGTTTATGAATGCTTTTTGCTTTCTTTTTTTATCTTGTTGTTGTGTGTTATTCTGATAGAGCATGATGGAGTCTGGAGGTGAAGGTGACTTCCTGAGAACAATGGAAAGCTTTCACCCTTCCAGCAGCAGATGATGTCTCTCCATGGATCTCATACAGAGCTCTCTCAGGATGCTAACAGTGTGATTAACAAACTTCCATGTTGCCTGTGGTGAAGAGAAGTGCTAGCATAAATTTACTTGCTTTGTGACTAAAGTGGCTCCCACTGCAAGTCCTCAGATTGTTCTACTCAAATTCTGCCAAAACATTTCTAGCCTCTTACTGATTTAAATGTTTCATCTGTGCTCTCACAAAGTAGTGGGACTTCATTAGTCTTGTATTAATGTGATCAGAGTAATTACATGCCAAAAGTGGGGATGGATTGGTGGGAGTCAGCGAGGTCAGTGATCTGTTTCTCTCCACTAGTGCCACATCTCTTGGTGGTGGTGTAAGTAATCCTACCAAGTGGAGCTGCTTTGAAAGCAAAGGCACGCTATGAAGGTTGCTTTGGATTTGCATATGCAAAATGGAAGATGCATCAGTCTTCTGTATGTGTGAGAATATGAAAGTATTATTTCAGAGGAAGAGTAAAGTAAAAGAAAGCAGTATTAGTAATGGAGAAGTTTTAAAAGTCAGTATGTTACCTTAAAACGTAATACATAATGATGTAGCAAGACCTACTTTCTGGCATCCTCTTAAATTAAGAACAAGTAGAGCATCTTGTAGTTAACTTCTTTCTTATTTTAATCTGATGAATTCCTTATTTTATTATGTAGTAGTGCCATTTGGATTTAGATCAAGTGCAATTTTGTTTCAGGTAGTGCAAGAATAAATTACAAAGCAGTCATGGCAGGAGAAAAAGCTAACAATGAAACCCTGACTGTTAAGGTGGGCTAAATCCATATAACTTTTAAAAATTTTAGTACTTTATTAGCATACTCCACAAAATAATAGCACAAAAATTTAGGAAGATTCAGGAAGAACTGTCATGTTATAGACACTTGATAACTTGCATGAAGCACCTGTGTACTTTTTGTAAAGTGCTTCTGAAATTAAAAGTGAACATTGATTTCCAACCTTCGTAATTTGACGGAAAGGAGAGGAAGAACACAATTCTGCACCCTTTTCTGTCAGCTTTTCTGCTATTACAGTCAAGATCTCAGTTGTCAAACAATACTGATGTATAACTAGCTACTATATTGCAAGATAATGAGATCTAAAGAAAATTATAGTTTTATTCGCTTGAACAGTTTTGTTTTTGTTTTTTCTTTTCTGATTCATTTTTGAGGGATTTGTAAGAAATTATCTGTGCATATAGTTCTGCTGGAAGTTTTGAGCATGGAGTTTTTTTGCAAGGGATGAGAAGGAAGAGTAGGTGTTGTTCTTCATCCAACTCAGAAATACTAGGAATGACCACAATATCAAAGAAAACTGACTCTCCAACTGCTTTTGCAGCACAGCAAAATACCCCGATTGTGTGTGGATTCAGAGCCATTGATCTTGAGGTTTGTGAAATAAGGTGTCTTTGAGGTGCAGTCTTTCTGGAACTGACTATCTTCTGAATTACTGAATGAGTATTGCAGTTCAGACTATGTGATGAATAGAAATACAAAGTTTCTGTTATTCCTTTTAAGACAATATTGTGATCTGCTTTGGGTTTATTAACTAATACAGATTAGTGGTGGCAGGCTATGCTTGTTCTGCAGGTCATTGTGCTTAACTCATCCCTAGTGATTTATGTGTAGTCTGTATGAGGATTTGTACAACTATAAGGGATAACACAGGTTTCGATATGTGTTACAGAAAGTCCTAATACGTCACTGACTTATGCCATCATAAAATACCTTTGCTGATTCAGCTTGTATTGGTTTGTGAAGTATTCTGTGAGTTTGTTTTAACACTGAGCTCTTGTTGGTACAGCAGTGTGTCAGAAAAACTATATGCCTATTGAATAAACATGCAGTGAAAGCAGTTTCCAGTGTAGGTGCTCTAGCCTTGCTCTTTGCAAGATGTGTTAGAAATCAGAGCATTTGCAATGTGTTTTTTCTCTTGGATGGAGATGTAAACTTTTCTAAGATTTTGTGTATTTGTTCTTGACCTTGCTGAGGAAGAAGGTAGGAACAACAGTGCAGTGCATCACATTCTCATCTTCGCTTCCTGTTGTGGAAATTTCAATGGTGTGGTTTGAACAAATATTCCTTGTGTTCTGTCCTCTTGAGTTGCCCAAGGAAGACTTGTGCTCTCAGTAGTAATGATGACATGCATAGGATGTTTGTCTTTTTTGTCTTTTCTTTCTGTATGGCTGTAGGTAATCAGCCTTTTCATTTTTCCTTTCTTTTTTTTTTTCTTTTGAATGAGAGATTAATGCTTACCTGATCACTCACATTAGTTGTGATTATGATTACAAAGAGTTTTTTGAGGAATCTTCAATACTTTCTGGAGATCTTAGAAGCAGTAACTGTAAATTTTTATCAGGAGTGTCCATTTGCAATAATCACAGAAGAACAAATGGTGCTTATAATGTAAGAACTGGAGAAAAAAAAAAAACAACCTGGGTTTTTGCTGCTTGGTTTATAGTAGACTTTTGAACCAAATTAGAGCTCATACCTTCTTAAAGCTGTTTCTCCATATGGAGTACAGCAAGCTTTTTCAGCTTGTGCGGATTGCGTTCTAAAGGCATTTTTATAAGGTCAGTAAAGTTATTCTTCCAATAGACTCTTTTCTCTGCTCAGCTGTCTACTTGCATGAGTCCATAAGAACTTATTTCTTCAAAAGAGCTCTTTCTGAAATTTAGTGAAGTCACTTTGAAAGCGTAGGTGGAAAAACGGTGTATGAGCGTGATAAGTTTTCCTTCTATAGGGACCTAGGCTAATAATTCTACTGGCTCAGTATCTTGTATCACTGGGACTTGTTTGTCTGCTTGATATTGTCGCCTCAAACTGTTTCGTAGTTGTGTTAAAAGAAGTACAGAATTGAGGTCACCTCATCTTTTTCCACTTGAGAATGTGATGTTAAACAGAACTCAGACCTGCAAAACCTAAAAATTACTTAGGTTTACTATTAGCTCTGGGACTGCTGGATGTTCTCACCTGCCTGGTGGGAGCTCAGGGCAGCTAGTTCCAGATGTACCAGCTGCATTCACAGGTGATTGTAACTGCTTTTAGTAGCAGGGGCGCACTTAGATTGGAAGAGATGTGGTTGTGACCAGACATCAAGGATGTCTTGCCCTGTGTAGATAATTAAATTTTGTCTCTGCTCGCCAGTTCATTGAAAGAAAAGATATATAACATGCTTTTTCTAAGCTTCACGGGGGAGGAGGAAGGAAAACATAGATCAGGGAAGGGGTGTGCGTGAGAGAGGGAGGGATGCATGGAAGGAAAGGACAAAGGCATTCTTCCTAGTTACTTGTGTTCAACAGATTTTGTTTTTTCTGATCCCTTTTTTCCCAGCTGAATGGAGAAGTAGCAACAGATACAGCAAATGTTGTGATATGTAGCTTAGTATGTTTGCCGGAGGCATCTGAATTTTTGTGTAGATGATGGTGTCCAGATATATGAGCACCATATTAGAGCTTGAACACTTATGTATTTCTGACAATTTATTGATGTAGTGTAGACAAGGTTGTGCATGACCTTGTGAACTTATTTCTTCCGTGCTTATAAGCTTGTTAGTTGCTCAGTTTCGTGGGTGTGTGACCATTCATAGCGAAGACCTCATGTGTCACTCATGATTTGACCCCAAAGGTATAGTAGTTATTACATGCTGCCTGAAATAAGTGTAAAGCAGTGCCATAATTTGCTTATCTTTTTTTTCTCCCCGAAGAGGTGTTGTTGGAATTTTGTTTATTGTATTAATACCAAATTCTTTGGTGGGCAGTTTGAATTTTTGGAATTCAGCTGCTGTAATTAATCTGATTTGGTTCGTTGACCTCGTATTCTTTGCCTCCAGTGAGGTGCAGCAAATGTCAAGCTGTAAGCTGACGAATTTTAGAATATTGGTAGTACTCATTACTTTGTATGGAAAGAGGTTTTTGAGGTAGCTGAATAGAGCTGGCAGTTTTCTTTTACGAGTGTGCAGTCAAGTGACCTGTGTGAATCTGAAAAGGAAAGGTACTTGTGCCTTGCTGTTTCTTGCAAGAAAGCAAGGGAGAAGGTTGGGTTACCAAATGATTGCATTTAGTGATGTCAAAATGCAGAATAAAAATCCCTAAATATGCTGGAACTTTTTACAAAACACTTGTGCTTGCAAGTCTGAGTGTTAGCAGTCTGAGTCTTCTGAATTTGTAAAGTTGACTATATTTTCCTCATTTCTACCAAACTTCTCAAGTTTGACATTAACTTCAGTTGCAAATGTACATAAAACTTTTGTAGACATCTCTCTGAAAATTACATTTTCCAGGAGTGTAGTTGGTAGAGCTGTGCTGTTGATTTCTACAGGTAGCTGTATTAAAAGCAAGTTGCATTGAATCAGGAAGAATTTCTTCACAGAGAAGGTGGTCAACCATTGGAACAGGCTGCCCAGAGGAGCGGTGAAGTCGCCATCCCTGGACGTGTTTAAGACACATGTGGATGTGGTGCTTAAGGATGTGGTTTAGTGGCGGACTTGGTACCGTTAGGTGACAATGATCTTAGTTAGGTGTTGATGATCTTGATGGTCTTTTCCAACCTAGCTGACTCTATAGATCTGTGATTTTTTCCAAATCATCATGTTTGTTTCCATAATGCTAACAAATGTCATCTTTCCTCTTTTTCATTCATTACGTCCTATAGTCATTTGGGATCTGCATTACTTTTTGTTAAATTATCTCCGTGGTGTAATTCAGTTTTTGTTCAGTGTTATGACTGTACAATGAAACACTCCTATGTTATCTGGGGTTTCAGATATAGGTACAGGTGTGGAATATTGCTATTTTCCTTGTAATGCTGTTATTTTCTTGTCTTTTATTGAAAATTTGAAATGAGAGAAGTTGACAAGGAAATACTGCATTAATTTTGTGCTTATTGGATTAATGATAAAGGTACTCTGACTTTTCTTGCATCTGTAATTTAAATAAGAGCCATCATAAAAGCCAGTGTAATGAACAATTCTGAAGAGCTGCGTTTGCAGCTAGTTATTATGTCTTAAACTGTAAGTCTTTTTCAGAACGACTGTTCTGCTCTTGCAATTTTTGTTTGGCCTCTTTTACATATGCACTAGGACATAGCCTTTAACTGAATGATCAGCAGCTGTTTGTTCTGCAATGCCTTTGCATCCTTTATCTCACACGGAAGAGTGAGTAAATGAGGAAAAGAGGACAGAGAAACTCTGGTACTAAAATAACTGCACTGTCTCCATGAGCACAAATGGAGCAAGTTTGTCATTGGAAAGTCTTGCATTCTGGTTGGCTGCATCCTTGCAATGGAATTTTGCAGGGTAACCTCCTTTCAGGTTTGTAGCAACTCCTTAGCTTTTATAATATTACTGTTCTTTTCAACAGAGTAATCATATCCATGTTAATGTTATTTAGGCTCAGTATAGCATTCCTTTACTGCAAGTGGCAGGTTGATGGCAACAGAGTGTTGAGTGACTGTTTTTCTTCATTTGCGTGCTGGTTTCCTATTGCTCCATAGCCTCATCTTGCAAACTTGTACTCTTGGGTGGTCTCATACAAAATCAAACTTTCGGGCATCCCATGAAAAAAGGAAGCAGCATGCAGATTGTCCAGTCTTTAAATTTTCCGGGAAGTGGTGTAGCTCTAATAAGAGATTCTGAATTTCCATCAAAGTTTGGAGACTTTTCTAGAATACCTTTTTTAGTGAAGCTTCTAATCCTATTCAGCTGTCTAAGATTGCACCACAGGCCTCCTCTGCGTATTTCTGCATGTCTTACAATTTCAGTAGTAATGTCAGGCAAGATATAAAACCGTAAAAGCAGGGATGAACTGGTGTGTCACTCAGAGACATAAGATCAGGTAGGATGAATAACATTTTTGCTAGATAAGCATGAAAGCTGATGTACTGTAGAAATTGAACTAATATTCAAAAACGTAGTTACTTTATGTGGTGGACTGTGGGTCGTACCTGACCACTAGTGTGTAGATAATGAGTATATGGAAACTTTCTTCTGGGAAAATAACAATTGTGAGTTGGGCAATGGGGATCTTTTAGCAAGGCAAGTGGGCTGGCTAGACCAACTAAGTGTTTTTTATTAATCACAGTTACCTTCTGAGTAGTCACAAAGAAATACGTTGTTGTTGGGAAGCTGTTTCATTCTTTGCATATCCTTTGCATGAGGGTATTTGAGGAGTAAAACTGAAATGAATAACAGCAGAGATCTGTTTTTCTGTGAAAGAAAACATTTCTCAACCAACTAAATCCTTAAACACCAATATATTACTTTTTTTATTTAATTCTAACCTACTGAATATATATATATGCATTCAAAAACTATATTCAGAAATGCTTTTGGAGAATAGCGTTGACTGGACAATAAGGTTTTCCTCATATATTGCTCTAGCACAGCAATATAATAATGCATTAAAATGCTGGTTGCCTCTTTTTACTTCATAAAAAGGAATGGTATTTCCTTTTTTATTAAACCACTGTGTATGAGTCCTTTTTACACTTATGCCCTTTGTACACAAATTTTACATATTGTAGGAAGTAGCGAAAGTTGCATAGACTTCTCAAAACTGCCATAGGTTTCCGTTCCTTTATCTTCATAGCTGTTAATGGGGAAAGCCTTAATACTAGTAACAAATTGGTATTCTCTAGTTAATGAGTATTGCTAGAGCTTTCAACAGAATCCTTTATGAGTAGAAGCAGGTAAGGCATGCCTGAATCTTTAGGCCATCAAACACTGAGATGAAGTATAGAGGCACTTTTAATACTCAAGATGATGTCCAAATGCCAAGTAATATTTGTACCAGCTACTTAATTCTCTGAGTACGTATTTAGGCACTTTAAGTGTCTTCTTTTTTAAGAAGACAGCGATGAGGAGAGGGACCTGGGAGTGTTGATCGATGCAAGGCTGAACATGAGCCGGCAGTGTGCTCAGGTGGCCAAGAAGGCCAATGGCATCCTGGCCTGTATTAGAAATAGTGTGGCCAGCAGGAGCAGGGAGGTGATCATCCCCCTGTACTCAGCTTTGGTGAGGCCGCATCTCGAGTACTGTGTTCAGTTTTGGGCCCCTCACTACAAGAAAGACATCGACGCCCTGGAAGGTGTCCAGAGAAGGGCAACGAAACTGGTGAGGGGTATGGAACACAAGCCTTATGAGGAGCGGCTGAGGGAGCTGGGATTGTTTAGTCTGGAGAAGAGGAGGCTCAGGGGAGATCTCATTGCACTCTACAACTTCCTGAAGGGAGGTTGTGATGAGGAGGGGGCCGGCCTCTTCTTCCACATAACTAATGATAGGACTCGAGGTAACGGCCACAAGTTGCGCCTGGGGAAGTTTAGATTAGATATCAAGAAAAACTTTTTCTCTCAGAAAGTGGTCAGACACTGGAACGGCCTGACCAGGGAGGTGGTGGAGTCACCGACCCTCGCAGTGTTCAAGAAGCGCCTGGACAAGGTGCTACAAGATATGGTTTAGTAGCTTAGTGGGTAGTATTGGTGATAGGATGACGGTTGGACTAGATGATCTTGAAGGTCCTTTCCAACCTTGTGATTCTGTGATTTAAGAATCTATATAGAACTCAAGCTAAATGTTAAGATATCTTGTTTTTTTGAATAAAATATAAACATACATTGGCCAAAACATAAATTCTTATCTTTACATGCTTGTAGGCTTTATCTGCGTTTGTATTTGCACCATTGTGGCTATCGTGTAGATGTTTCTCGTGTGTAAGATTTGACTGATTTGCTCGGAGATCGTCACTTGAAGCTTCACTGCATTATCCCTTATTTGGTGATGATGGAGTGTGCCTAGTGTGGTTTCTATTCTCTTCTGTGTTATGAAGAGCTTTTCTGCTTATTTGTTTTACTTGTCTAACCTACATAAAAGCTTGTGAGTCTACCCTAAAAACAAACAAAACTAAGATTATTGAGCTGTTTTTCCATAGTAAGTTACTCACAATTATAGTATTTAAGTTGCTTGTGCCTTGTTTTCTTATTACCAGCCGTTTTTGTCCTGAAAGCATGGGATAAATGGGATCATATTCCCAACTGTTGATAGGGAAGGCCTAGTTAGCTTCTTGGGTGAGGGGCTCTTTAAGATGATTTGTCTGATCATAGTAAATGAAAACACAAAATCATGTATTTAATGAAAATCAGTTTCTGAGATTCATTTTGTAAATGTTCATTTAAGTACTTTTTAATGAGAGCTGTTGACATGCTCAGAAGGAAAGCAATACGTTTGCATAGCGTTTGAATGTGTTTTGTTTAAGATTGGTAGTAAATGAAGCCTGTATTGGATTGGCTTAAAAATCTTTGACGTTTTCTTAAGTTTTCTCTCCTTACCCTGTTTGAACACTTCACAAAGATGCGCAGGGTGTGTGCTCTGCCTGCTGTACAGCTTCTTGACATTGCACAGCTGTAGAATGGGATCTTAGGATAGCGTCCTTCAGGCTGTGTTTTGTTTTGTGTGTCCTCCAAAGGAATCTGAATGGCATTTCAAATTGGAGTTTAGTCTCTTTGACTTTTCCTTGACCTGTTTCCCTAAAAATGTACATCAAATAAAGTAGAGACTGAGAGTTAGTGTGTGAGCTGAACACTAGCTGGATGTGTTCATGGATATGTGAATGGTGGAGCACATGCAAGCATTTGGTATCAGTTGGGTGATATGTATATACTTTTTATTAATATTCAGGTACAACGAATTGGGTGAATATGAGAGGAAGATGTGACATGCAATCTGTGCTTACATTCAGAACAGAAAGTACTGATGTGTGCTACCAAGTTGAAAGGGAAAGAACCTCATTGGGATATACCTTCAGTTTTTTCAGGCTTAGTGAAGGTGCCAGTGAAATTTGGAGGCTTCGTGTTCCTTTGACTGGTGAGAGCTCCTTTTCTCACCCATTCGTTCTCCAGCTGGCTAAGTTTGTTGGTAACACTTTGGTAGGATTAATAGCACTCTATGGAAGGTATCCCACAGTGTCTGACTTGCTGGCTTTAAGTTAGTATATTGGGTTTATGTGGTAAGGGTTTGGTAGTGGGGGGCTGCAGGGGTGGCCTCTGTGAGAAGAGCCCAGCAGCTGCCCCATGTCAGATCAGAGCCAGCTCCAGCCGGCTCCAAAAGGGACCCGCCACTGGCCACAGCTGAGCCAGCGAGCAATGCTGGTTGTGCCTCTGGGAGAGCAGATTTAAGGAAGGCAAAAAAACTGGAGCGCAACAGCAGCTGGGAGAGAGGAGTGAGGAACAGCCCTCACTCAAGGTCAGAAGAAGGAGGGGGAGGAGGTGCTCCAGGCGCCAGAGCAGAAGAAGTTCCCCTGCAGCCCGTGGTGAGGCCCATGGTGGAGCAGGCTGTCCCCCTGCAGCCCATGGGGTACCACATGGAGCAGATCTCCACGCTGCAGCCCGTGGAGGAGCCCACGGTGGAGCAGGTGGATGTGGCCTGAAGGAGGCTGCAGCCCATGGAGAGCCCCCCAGGAGCAGACTCCGGGCCGGACCTGTAGCCCGTGGAGAGGAGCCCATGCAGGAGCAGGTGATCCAGTGGGAGCTGCCACCCGTGGGGGACCCGTGCTGGAGCAGTTTGCTCCTGAAGGATGGACCCCATGGTACGGACCCATATTGGAGCAGCTCTTGAAGAGCTGCAGCCTGTGGGAAGCCCACGCAGGACCCGTTCGGGAAGGACAGCATCCCGTGGGAGGGACCCCATGCTGGAGCAGGGGCAGAGTGACCAGGAAGGAGAGGCGGAGACGAAGCGATATGGGCTGACCACAGCCCCCATTCCCCGTTCCCCTGCACTGCTCGGTGGGAGGAGGTAGAAGAGGGTGGATGTGGGGAAGGTGTTTTTAGTTTGCTTTTAGTTCTCACTGCTCTAGTCTTTTAGTAGTTGGCAATAAATTATATTAATCTCCCTTATGCTGAATCTGTTTCAGCTACAGTGGTAATCAGTGAGTGATCTCCCTGTCCCTATCTCAACCCAATGCATATTTTCATTGTATTTTTTCCCCCCGTCCTCCTGAGGAGCGGGAGTGAGAGAGCGGCTGTATGGTGCTTGGCTGCCTACCAGTGTGAAACCACAACAGTTAGCTTTCTGTTACCAGAGAAGCAGTCATATAAATCAAAGTGGTAAAGAGTTGAATGAAATGTGCCAAGAATATTATCTGTTTTTTATGTTCTTTATCCCTCTTTATATGTTGGCACGTTCCTATTTAAAACAAGGAAGAGATCAGTTTGTTGTTTTTACTTTTGTTGTTGTTGTTTTGCTAACCTAGTGTTCCTTCAATCCTTGGCCTGGTTTCTTCTAGCAAGGAAGAGACTTTAATTCTAAACTGCTGTTCTTGCTATTGATTTCATTCTTAAATATAGACAGTATCCACTTTGAGATTTCTTCATCTAAGATGGTTAAAGTGCCTACATCGTGGTGGTCTGAGGATTAAAATTTTAATGTTTCTTCTCAATGGATAACAGGTATACTTGCTAACTGAGCACGAACTTTAAATGATTTGTAAGAGTGCATTGGTGCACTCAGCATCTACTAAACATCATGGTAAGTATACTCCAGTGAGACATTTAAAACTAAAACATCAGGTATCACTTCATACAGTGAAACTAGTGTGCTGACAAAAGGAGTTAATCTGAACGTGGAGGTGGTTTAAATGTGTTGAACAGTGTAAGGCTTCAAGACTTGAAGGAGAAAATATTTCAAAACAGCCTTTTTTTCCCGTGTGCAAGGAGAAATATGTTGCCCTCCATGCTACTGTCATTAGCATTAAACTTCTTGTTATTGTCTGTTCCTGTTATGTGCATATTAGACTTGTGTCTTGCCGTGTACTTACGTATGCATAGCTGTTGAAAACAGTGTATTGCGCTCTTTTGGTACCTGTTTGGCTGTTTTAATACTAAGGAGAATATTTCTGCCAAATATCTTTCAAATAACTTACTACATTTTAATGATCAAAATGTTACATCAGAAACAAAAGAGATAGTAAGCATTACCTTTGTGTCTTATTTTAGGTGTTAATTTTGACTGAGATACCTAAGACTGGGGAGGTGACGGTTGCTGGGATTGTTTCTGAGACAGCACCTTATGTCCTCTTGCACACTGAAACATTGTTAATATATTCCTCTGGTTTTCATTTTATTGTAATAAAATTAGATCTTTGCAGTTGTAATGCAGCATGGTATGGTTCAGGTAAGTGTACAAGATATAGCTGGCCATTGGCAGAAAAACAGCAGATAGAGATGCTGAAAGACCCTTTGTGGTATGTATAAAATGAACAACTTTTATGCTGTATTATGTAATAGGACTTTTTCTTCCACCCTTTTATTGAATCTTACAGACCTTGTGAGAGGTCTTGGAAGAAGAGGAAGAAGTCTTTTCTTTTTTCCTAGCCTTTGAAAAAAGTGTTTTCAACTCGTTGCAGTCTTCTTTTCTATTAATCTTTCTTTGTTTGCCACAGATGTTTTTTGGATATGACTTCTGTGTGTATTATTTTGCCTTGTTTACACGCATGCTCAAAGTGTGTTCTCAATGGTATGGTTTTGAGCATGCTGTTCTTAATTGTTTTAATCTTCAGCCAGTGTTATCGCAGAGATGTCATATCTGCATTAACAACAATGCTTAGCAGTTAAATTGTTACTGCATGTTATATAGTATCATTTTAATGGGAAGTAAATACAAGCATGAAATTTTCCAATTACATATTAATGTATTGTCTTTTTAGTATTTTGTAGGATTATTCCATAATCTGAAATCAAGAATGCGAAACAAAGACAATATATATAAGTTATTTAACCTTGATAATGTCTTTTGCAACGTGCATACATAAGATTATTTAGGAATAAGTGTGAGTGTTCTTGAATTACTTGTGTGTGGATGCTTGTTTCAGATGATCATTTTTATTCATTTATATGACTTAATCTAATTGAAAGTTAATAAAGGGAGGCTTATTTGTTCACTGGTGTTTGAAGATGCACCCGAATTCTGCAGTGTGTGTGCAATAAGAGGCTTATGCTGTGTTTTATAAATATTTGGTCCTTTTACTGGAAAAGGAGGATTGGGATGTTGCTTTGAGCATATAAGGTTTGTCAGTCCCTGCCTTTGTTCTGTTTAAACACGGTATCCTGCTTTGCTGTCCATTTGCTGCGCATCCGTCCTGTCCCATGGAGCCCTGCATCTGTGCAATAGGTAACAGACATAGCTGTTCATGTTAAGCAGGTGTCATGCCCATTTGGTGTTCAGGATTTTTGCTGGAGGTCTAAGTCACTTTTTGTCAATATTGTTTATTTATGCAGCTCTGAGGACAATAAGCAACCTCCTTCATTAACGCAGGGCTGAGCTTTGAGCACCTAAGACTCAATTATTTTGTTACATTATTATTGATGCTGAAACTGAACTGTTTTAAAGTTTGTAAAATTATGTTAAGATGACATCTAGAGTATTTACTTCAGCTATCATATCAATGTTTGGGAATACTACAAAAGCCGTAGTACCTTATCCTTTGATTTTCTTGATGATAACATTAGAATGGTTGTTTTTAATCTCACTGTCACAATAGCTCTTACTAGAAATGAGCTCCTTTGGAAGTGGTTTTCACATGTCCATGTTCAGATGGTGGTACAAAAGCAAGTGCCTGCCTTTACTGTTTCTGTATGTGCTCTAAAGGAGTGTGTTCATCAGCTTTCACTCTTGAAATGACAGTTATGTATTGAATTCATTAAAAATAGTAAACCTAAATTGTGTTGGCAATTTACAAAAATTGCCTAAAATACTAAATTTTCAGTTTTCAAAAGATTAGAGTCCTGTATAATAGGAGAAATAATACACTAAGCAGTGCTGGTGAAATGCTCTGTCCCACTTGTACGTAGCAGGATTTTGGATGTTTGTCTTATTACAGCCCTATTGCTGCCTCCTAACAGTGTGGTAATAACATCTAATGCCGTACTGCTTGCACGGTTGAAATCCTGGGGCTGTGTTACAGAAATGTTTCTACAAGAAAGTTATTTTGCAGTGCCTGTGGCCCTGGTGGTTTCCATGGAAATGAGCATGAATTCATGTACTATGAAATTTGTTATGAAACTTTGTATTGCATAGAAATACATTATACCAGTGTGTGAACAGGGCAGCGGAGAGTTCAAATACACAAATGTAATGGTGCATTTTTACTTGCATTGAAGCAATATTTAAAGTATACTAACGGCTTGTGCATAACCATGGGGATGGTTGTTAATCTGAACCATTATGTTAGTCTAAAAAGATAAATGAAAAGTTGTGGGACAAAAAATCAGGAAGAGACTGGTCTATTAATTAAACAATGCCTTGATTAACATTTGATGTGTTTCTGTGTTTTTAATAGACTTTTATTTTCTCAGCTATTTAATGACCTTCTCATTTGGTGCTCTGCAGTTGGTGTTTAACTTGTTCCCTTTGCAAGAACAAGCAGCTCACTAGAACATAAGTAAATGAATGTCTTAAACACATCTTTCATGGTGCGTACAAGACCTTAGCTGATTAACTTAAGTTCCTGACAGAGTCGAAGAAAACCGCAGCCTATGACAAACCAACAAACATCTACCCAGTGGTCTCCCCTTCTCATGTTGTATTTGTACAGAAACAGGCTTCAGGTCTGTACTATTTCAGTTCTTCAAGCCAAATTCCACCTACCTGTTTGTCAGTAGCAATTTTTTTTTCATTTTATATTTTAGATATTTACCAGGTTTACTTCTAGATATTAACTAATGGTTTGTTTCGTCTTATATGTCTGGATTTATATGAAATCAGTTATTTTTATAATGTGGAGTAGCTTTTTTATAGGCTATATATTCTTAAATCCCTACAGTTTCTGAAGTGTCTCAGTAGTAGAATGAGTGAGAAGCTAACGTGTACAGTGGCTGTGTGTGCTTCCAGTAAATATGTTTGTGTCAAGTCACCTGGCAGTGTCCACAGTGAGTCTGGACTTGCACTGTGTGGATAGCCACCATGTTCCGAAGGTTTGAAGGTTCAGGCAGGCTATACCTGCTGTAGAGGAAGGCCCAGTTTTTGTTAGGATGGGCTTCCCTCTTGCTTGCAGAGATTCTAGAGCTCCTGAATTGTAGCAGTTTGGAAGTAGTTCCCACTAAAAGGAGAGGTAACAAAACAACTGGAAGAGTGGATGCTTGTAAAGTATTTTATTTGCGGTGTTACCTGGTGGTAGTTTAACCTTTGCATTCAGTTTTCAAGAACGTGTTGCTGAGATGTATGTAATCAGTGGCACAGACTCTTCAGAGTTCACAGAAAGTGAAAAGTGAACAGAATGTCTACTTTTTCTAGACTGCTCTTCAGGGTAAATAAGATAGTTTTTCCAGCTGTGCCCCCAAGATTTCACATAACCAGTTAACATTGAGGAGGGAGTGATAAAATGTTCTTGGACTGTCACTGACTTTGAGTTGTGCTTTGATTTAGCCACTTACTGAGAAAGTGGCAAGGTATGTTCTCACTTAATGCTATGTATGGATATAATCACCTTTTTTGTTCTATTGCTGGAGAAATAAAAACAAAGAAACAAAAAAAAAACCATACCCCACAACAAACAAAAACAGGGAAGCGTTGAATTAAATGGCTGTAAGCACCATATGAGGCAGGAGGTAATACAGAAAGTCATCTAGATTCCTCAGGTGCCCTATAATTACAGGGTGATATGGTTCAGAAACTAAGTAGAAATGATAGAAAATAACTGACATCAGATCAATAATCCATTATGATTTAGGTAGTTTTCATCAGCCCAATTATTCTGAAGCTGCACTCCTTTTTGAAGGCTGCTGATGCCCTTCTGTAGTTAAATCTTCTGAAATCTTGAGGTTTATAAACTGAGCAGGTGATATTGTACCAACTGATGTAATAACTCACCTGGGAATAAAATGTTTTGGGTGCTTTTCATACATTTTGTAGTACCCAGAAGTATTAAAATAGTATAGGGGCATTTAACATTTTTTTTCAAAAATTACAGCGCAAGATCAAGTATTTTTACCATTCAGTTTAAGTTTCTCTGATGATTTGATACTGAAGACCT
Source organism: Chauna torquata (assembly GCA_013399475.1). NCBI lineage: Eukaryota > Metazoa > Chordata > Aves > Anseriformes > Anhimidae > Chauna > Chauna torquata. Next base: position 87,158 of record VXAL01006979.1, read on the forward strand.
GTGTGAGACAAAACCTAGAGTTCTGATTCATACTTTTAGTATGAAAATACATGCAGTATCCCCTGCTTGAGGACCACCTCTGATCAACATGCATTGTTTGTAGCAGTTGAATTCTGGCTCAGCTCCAGGCAACTTCCAGTTTCACATCAAAAGAGAGATTTTGATATTTGCACCTGACTGTGAGGGTATGAAATGGCAGGCATCATTTTGCTATGCCTCCTGTGGAATTACTGTTTTTAAGCACCAAATTTCTGTCAAGTTCAGAAATAAGACTTTAACATCTGGTATTTATTAGCTGTTGAGTGACATAAAATGCAAGCTTACTTTTCCAAGAATTGAATTTTCAAAGGCTTTGTAAATGTTGGTATTAAGGCTTTAGTCAAGATAAGGGTAAAATGTGGGCTTTTTGAGTCCTTCGATCCAAAGGACAGCTATTATGCTTCACTGTACAGATCAGTGAGGGCTGATCTCATTATATCTGAACATGTTGCTGAACAGCAAGTTCAGAAGTAAGTTTTTTTTAAAGCTGCCTTGGTTTTCAGGTCTACGAAGTCTTGTCCTTTTGGCCTTAAATTCTGTACAGTCTATTCAAATCAGGATTTTTTTTTTGCCACAGACATTGTTAGAATTGGAGATATTTGTCAGAACAGTTATTTGAACATGTTGAAGGTCTTGATGGAAAATGAGCTTTTTTAAAAAAAATTTCTCCTGAGTTAAAGTTGTGGTCTAATGGTTATAAAAGCTTTTATTCCAGAAATGTGGTGGTGGCCACCCTTCGTGTCAGAGGTGGTGAAAAAAAATCTGCACTATTGAAT
>VXAL01006979.1:88021-120817 GCA_013399475.1 Chauna torquata
AAAAAAAAATATCTCTGCAAGTGGTCTAGAACATGCATTTAAGTGAATTCAAGCTTTGATTGTCAATACAAATTTACGTATTTCTCAAGATTGTAATGTGGAAAACTTAGTTTCACCTCAGCTTCAGATCGCCTCGTGGCAGTACTTTGTAGTGGCCATCTAATGTTGTGAAGCTTCACAGACAGCAACTAAAAGGTCAGGATATCAACCTGTTGATTTTGTGCTTTTGGCGTGGTATCTGTCAGTGCCTCCTAGGAACAGTTTCTGTGCATCAGTGCATCACTGCACTGATGACGTTAGGTTTTTTGTATGTGCACGCAAACATCTGTCACCTTCCCTATCCAGAGGAGAGTATTATGTGTATTAGACGCGTTTTCTCACTCTTAGCCGCTGCAGTGCTATCTTTAATTTCTTCAGAGTTTCTTTTTTCCTGGCAGGAAAGTTGAGAGACTTTGTTGCTGTCTTATCAAGCAGTGCTACAGCCAGGAGACAAATCAGCTCAAGGCAAGTTTTTGCTTGGTCAGCTTCCAGAACTTGTATTTTCTAAGTGTAGAATAAGCACTTAATCTATCCTGGGTAAAAACCTCATCTGGAGCTATTAAAAAATGTTAACGCTGCTCATGTTTCACTCTGTCTTCCTCTAGTTTTATCTATTCATATCCTCCTCCCTCCATCTTTATTAAAGACAATGGCATTCCATGTTACCTGAGGACTTCAGAACTGTTTAATTAAACTTCATTTCTGAGTAGCTAATTGGTTGCATCACAACGCAGATTGTAGATTTGCTTTTGGCGTGGTGCGTACAGAAAACGCAGGTAGGGCCACAAAGCTAGGGGTATATACAACTTGATATGTCTCCATTTGGACATTATTAAACAGATGAACTAACTTTTTCCAGAGGTGTTATATATACATTTAATATATATTGGGTAGATATCTAAATTTAAGCTTCACAGCTTCACAAGCATCTTTTGAGTTTGGGACAGTTCAAACTCAATTACATGAGTTGTTAGTTTTGTTAGCTCAGACCTATCTCTTCNTTGCCAGGCTAAATACTGATCACAGTTTCCCTAGTGTTAAATATTGAGAAGATGCCTGTGTCATGGCACCATCTGTATTTGACGCCCATATCAGTTATGGTTGGTTTGAAAACAGCTAAATAAATTNTACTGTTTAAATGTAAAGGTCTGGGGTTTGAGGTTTAAGAAGTGCTGTGGGGAAGGCTCCAGGACGGTGACAGAATGCATTCAAAATACATCAAGACACTCTTAGCAGTAAAACCTTTCAAGGCTTTTTTTTTGCCAGGCTAAATACTGATCACAGTTTCCCTAGTGTNGCTAGTGGTTGTGCTGTGAAAAAGCTTGCTTGGGTGGGAAACACCGTTAAGCATTCAAAAAGGTTTAAATGTTTGATTTAAGAATGTAAATCAGCTTGTTTCATCATTTAACCAGAACCTTTGTTTTGTTTGATTTTATATCTGTAAGACAAAGCACAGCACAGGTATTGGATATCTGGTTTCAGTATGGAAACTTTCAGCTCTCTGGAACCAGAACCATGTATGAATCTTGGGCACTTTCATTTGGTGTTTTCTCTTTTTAGAGAAATACAAAGATATGTATCTTAGCACACTCATGTCATGACAATCGAAGGTTCACAGGATCCTCTTGAAGGTTTAAGATGTTTCAGTTGACAGTTCATGTTATAGGTATTGCAGTATTAAGATACAAACTTCTGAGATTAACAGCTATGCTATTGGATTATATCCAAAGTTAAAATTTGGCATTATACTCGTACAGCTAAAGTATGCATCTTTGAGCATTTTAATAGTTTCAGAATGTTTTTTTCTGTAGTATGACTTCATTTTTAATGGTTGAGTAGTGCTTTGAAGATTAGAAGCACTGCCAAATTGCAAGCATATTTTTTTGGTTAATTAAGGATTAATGGCCATTAAAATCTGGCAAGTTGGCTGGTCCAAGTGATTTAGTTGCTTTGGTGTTTTTGAAGACTAACTTTGCAAGGCAGGGGGACTCTTGACTTTTATTTAGTAGTTACTTGTATATCCTCTTCTAAAGAGTCTTTGTGTACCTAAATATTTCTTACGTACTAATTGTATTTACTAAGTTGTACACATGATTGACTTGCATGTTCAGAGGTATCAGAATTTAATTTATTTTTAAATATATATAGTAAGTCAAATTACTTGATGCATTTTCTACTTGAGTACATAGCCCTTCCTGGTTGGCTGTGCATGTACCGCGGCTGCATTACTTAAATGACAGAGGTGAAACATGGCTTGTTTACTGTTTGTTTCATGTAGCAGTAGTGTAGTGGTGATGAGTCTAAGGGTATTTAAAAGTTTGTACAAAGAGGCAGTATNGAGGCAGTATGTCTTATTAGATGAACAGGTAGATAGGAATTGTAAATAGTATTTGGAAAGTGAGTCAACGTTGGATGAAAGATGGTTGATGATGGTGTTCATTGAGATTTCTTTGAGATATTTTTGTGTCGTTTGGAAAAACTGACTTGTCATTCTGTGTTGTATTACTTGCATTATTTATTTGAACACTTAATGGTTTTATTGGTCTGAACGTAAGTGCATTCTGGTTCAGTTCAGATGTTTTATAAGCATAATATCTTTTGGGGAAATGTCCAGGTACAAGTTAGCATTTTTCTTTGTGGTTTATTCACATGAAGTGTTTGTTCATGCACTCAAATCATGGCATTGTCACTTGTATAGCAATCAACTCTTCCTGCTGTATCTAGACTAGCAAACTACATTTGAAGGTCTGTTCTTAGTGCTCAAATAAAAATTTCAGTGCATGTTTCCATACTGGTCATATGGTAGTATTTTAATGGCAGATTTTTCAATCCAAGTTTGAGTATGCTCTACTAAAGACTTGTGTGTTATGTGCTAAATGAAACTCCAGAACAAAGAACAAAATGAAAACAAGGATGATGTGTCATCGGGTACATTTCTCAGACTTCTTCATTTATCGTTTCATAAATGATTTCAGTAGCTAATGTATTTTCAAGTGCAGTCATAAACTGTAACTTCTGCAGCTTATTAATGGGTGTGAAATCCAGAGAAGTGAGTTTATGAGCTACTCTTTTGCTACCTTTCTAAAACTCATTTAGAAAACAAGCTTGTTAAGTGAGCCTAAATTGGGGTCTGTATCTCCCTGGATAAGCCTAAACTGGGGTCTGTATCTCTGCTGTGGTCTTCAGGTTGAAGATGGAAAACTGCTGACTTAAGTAATAACTTTATTGCGTATTGGAGTGCTTGGTTAGTATTTGAATGCCTAGTTTTATCTTCCTGAAGAATCATCAGTCCTCTGTGACAGCTCATGCTCTTTTCATTTGCTGCTGCTTTCTGTGAGCAATTACTATCAGAAATGCTGTAATAAAATTGGCATCATATCACAAATACTTCTGGATCAGAATCAGTGGGAAAACGGGAGTCACAGTAATGGGGACAGTCAACGTACATAGAAAACTCAAGAACAAATGAGAAAAATACCGGAAAAGATGAAGCTTACAAGGTTGTAAAGATATTGAGAATAGCTATGCAGTAAATAGCGAGCATGCTATATTGTAATTGGTCCAGTTATAGATTATTTTTTGTTATGGATTCTTCAACTGTGGAAGACAGAGCTTATGGCAAATATATGGTAAACATTAACTTTACACTAAATGCAAGTTGAATATTTTTTTATATGTTGGCTTTGTGATAGAAGACATTTGGTAGATCAAGATGATCTAGCTTTTGTTTGCTACACTTTTTTAGCATTGTTAAATTCTATTTCGCTTCCAATTTTGCCCCAAAAAGGAAATCTATTTGTAAAGATTTTTTTCTAATCACTTTTTATCTTCCACTTTAATCTATACTGTGGGACTGTAATTCATTAAGGGTGTTTTTAAAATTGTGACATACTTACACTGAACAAACCAAGGAGGAAGCTAGGGACAAATATATTCCTGATAGGTAAATATGAGCTTTAATCCTGATGTTGCAACACCCCCCCACCCCCCCACCCCAATGTAGAATGCTTGCTAAATATAGTATTTGCACAAAATCTGTTCTCAGAGTGATTGAGCTGAAATCCTTTATACTAGGGGATTTATCAGTGGACATTATAGTGGTAGTGTAACAATAACATGGTCATCAGACATTTTCTGGTGCATTTTGCTTGGATGGATTAGGATTTAGTGAAATAAAGTCCACTTGTGCTGGACAAAGTGTAAGTTTTTTTTTCCAAGTCTGTTTTTTGGTTAGTGTATCTTGTTCTGGTTGTTGTTGTTAAACAAAATTTTACTTGTGTAAAGCATTTCCAGCAAATGACTGTTTTTGAGTGATGATTGTAGTGTTCCAATTTACAGTATCTCATGGGAATCATTCATTGTAGAGTTCAAATTTAGGGAAGGAAGTGAGAAATATATTAAAACTATAAGTAACTTGTGCTCCTATTTTATCATTCATTATTTAATATCCTATGAAATGCATGGTTTACAAAATATAAATTACTTGACCATCTGAAGTTAAATTGCAATAAGATGTAATTTTTAAAGGTTAATGCAACTGAAAAATGATGCGTTTTCTGCCTTTTAGAAGTTTCCTACCAGTTTCTGCATAATTACTTTCAACGTGTTTTGGTAGTGTTTCTTACGCAGTATTTCCCTCAGAAATTTATTACCCCTTATTACCCCTGCAAGACAGCTTTTAACAATTACAGCAAGAAGGTAAAGTTCAAAAAACAAACAAAAAACATCAATATTTCATTTTAGAAGGGTGTTTCAGAAAACTGGTTTAGAACTGCATTTTGACAATTAATGGTCTTTTATATTCCCCAGTAATTCTAGATGGCTGTTCTTTAACCTGTATTAAAGTTGCTGGTGTTTTAGCCAGTAGCTCACTTGGTTTGCAGCTCCAATTTACGCAACCCTTAAAACTTTATTGGAATTTTAAAATTGTTGGAGGAAAAAATGATTACATATTATGACTTTCTTGTCTTTGTGTTTTAGGTTGTGTTAAAGATCATTAAACATTACCAAGAAGAAGGACAGGGGAATGAAGTGGTCCAAGGAGTGCTGCTGGGTCTTGTGGTGGATGACAGACTTGAAATCACAAATTGTTTCCCTTTCCCTCAGCATACAGAAGATGATGCAGACTTTGATGAAGGTAATGGTTACAGTTTTGCAAAACTTTAGGTAAAGGAAAAAAAAAAGATTCATGTGTGTGACAAAATGATTTTTTTTTCCAAGCAACTAGAAGCTTGTATGTGATCGAGTGTTTCTTGTTTGACTTGAGGTATAAATGTGTTACTGGAAGTGCCATCCTGCATATCCAACTGCAGTATAAGGAAACTTACAGGGATGCTGTATTATATATACACACATTTTAGGGTAAGGCTGTCACATAGGAAATTACATTAATTTACGGTGTATTTCGTATAGACTTTAAATCTTTTTATGGAAATGGGTGTGTGTGTACATGTACCTAGGAATGTAGTCAGGCATATAGATTGCCTCCCTGTGGATTTATTTTTGTGTTAAGTACTTACTGAAAGCCTGGAGAGCAGGGTTCTGTAAGGTTAAGAGGGACTGGTTAACGTGAAATCTGCGTAATTTTTGCTTTTCCAGGTGAGCTAGAAGTAGCATCAGTGGTTTACATCTGGCTCAGTGTTTCCCTCATGGCCCAGCAGTGTTTTCTTATTGTCAGTGTAAGTCAATATAGTTGACTTAACACAGAATGATATAAACTTTATGAAGTAAATTTGAGAGGCTTACAGTTCTAATCTTTGTAGTTTGTGTGTATCTAATGATACAAGTAGAAACGCTTCTTTGTTAGGACTTAGACAGTTTGACTTCAAGTGTAACTAAAGATGCAATATAATCAAAAGTAGTTGTGGCTGGAAGCTTGGTTCTATCTAATTTTGGTAATTCAGTTTGAGCAAGATTACTTAATCTTTAAGTATAAACTGCTTTTTCTTGTTATAATAAGATTAGGTATTATTAAATTAATATCTTGTAACAAAAGAATCTTAGGCTTTGCCTTTAAAACAGATTGCTTTAAGACTTCTTTGCAGCTTGGTAAGGTTTCTTAGCTGTTTATTGCTTTTGTTGTGGGATTGTACAATTCACAATTTCAAGAATAGCGAAACAAGGGAATGCTAATTGTCCTACAGTAATATGGTGCGAGAGTCAGAATTATATTTTATTAAAGCCTAAGAGATGTTTTAAAGATTATTTCTCTTCTATAGCTCTTCAAAGGATTGGAGTAAGCTAAATTTTTAATTGGAGCCCATGCTTCATTTTTTCCTGTAGAGAAGGACTGAATTGTTTCCATGTAGCTGAAAGACAAGTAAGGAGTGAAATATTTTCTTAGTTTCTGAGACATTCATTTCACCATAAGATGGCTACCATACTGAAGCTGTAAGCCTGTGATCTTGCATGCAAGGTTCAGCTGTTACTGCTCAGAAAAAACTTCATTCTGAGAAACTGACTCTTGTTACTGGTCTTTCTTTTTCTTTTCTCAGCAAATAGGCAATAGTCCTGGCATGAAGTAAGGTGCAAAAGGCAATGCTTGTGGAGATTCCCTCACGTGGATGCCTTAGCTTGTCAGCCTTCTGTTCCCATGCTACAGACGCAGGGAAGAAAAAGCAAACTTGAGCCAGTGTAATAAGTGCACCTATCACAGTTATGCTGATACACACGCCTAGCAGCGGTAGGGAATTTGCAGCCACGTCAATAGAGCTTGCCTGTGTTGAACCCTGTAAGGGTAGAGAGAGGTTCTCTGCCTGCTTGGTAAAATAGTTAAACAGACCAAACCATTCACACATTGCTTTTGTTCACTCTGCATTCCCTTTGCTTAGGGCCTGTTCAGCCCTTTGACCTATGTGGTAGAGGCTGGGGAAGATGAAAACCAAAACAAAACGGCTCTTGAGGTAGCTGGCAGAGTGTTAGGTTCCTTTTTAGCCTTGGTATAGAGTTGTCTTCTGTCCTGCCTGTTGGGGTGGGGGTGGGGGAACATTTTGTAAAAGTGCCTTGTTTGTTTTCTCTGGAGCTATGTTTCCCTGTGCAAGCATCCTGCCAGATTTTCAAAAGGTTATTTTTTCTTTTAGATGCAGATATTCCAGCAGAGAAATCTCTTGTTGTCTGCCAGAACCTTAAAATTCAGGATGTTAAAACCCAACCCAAACCAAACAAGCACCTCCCTCCCCTCAAGACTTGTACATTACATCAGTACCAGAACTGGCTGTATATGTCTGCACAAATTCAGGCCCAGAGATACCAAGGGGGGGAAAAAAAAAAAAAAATCTCTGCACTTCAGTGCCTCCATCAATCACCCAGATCACCCAGGAAGATGCTTAACTTTGTTCTGTTTGGTCTGAATAATGTTGTATTGTCTTTCCCTTGCTTAGTGTGTCTTTGATTTTTCTCTTTTCCTGTATCTAAGATGTTGGAATAGAAACAATCCTATTGAGAGTGTAAGTTTCTGGGCCTGCAAAACACATTTCCTGGCAGACTTTGGCCATACTTGATCTTGTATTAGTGCAGGGACTGTTGCACAGGTTGAAGGGCCACGTTACGCCAGCTGACCTCCTCCTGAGGGGACAAGCGGTGATGGTGCAGTTATCTGTTGGCAAACTCTTAATCTGCTATGGTGAGAACTGAGTGAATGCACCAAAATTTTTTTTCTGTATCATTTTGCAGGTGCTCTAGGAATGGGTCACCTGAAAAATACTCATTTACCTTTTGGTTCTTGAGGTGATCGTTGTTAAGAGAATGAAGCTTGTGTATGGGAGGGTGATATTTGAGCAAAGGAGTTGTTGGGTACTTGGCAAGAGACGTTAAAGCTAATGATTTGTTCTTTAACTGAGGAAATCTAATATGAAGCACATTTTTGAGGGTGCTAAGAAAATGCCCTGAACTTAATCTTGAAATAGGTACTTAAACACATAACACTTAAGAATCAGTTGGATAAAGATGGATTTCTAACCGTCGTTAGCAACAACCATTTCTTCAAATGTCCTTTTTTTTAATGGTGACATTTTGTCTCTTATGGCTGATACCTGAGCTAAAACTAAGTTTTGACTATTTGCCTCAACAAAATTCCTTCAAAAATGAAATTTTTGGTTTGAACAAAAAACCCAACTACTTCTTCCAGTGTAAGAAGATACTTTAGAGCAAGTTGGACTGTTTCTAGAAACTAGAGTAAATGGGAGAGTTTTTTTAAGCTTCAATTCTTATTATAAATGTGGGAGGGTTGTCTAACACTTACGAATCCACAGGTATTTTTCATCTTAAAAAGTCTCTTGCATCTTCCTGAGATTCTTTTTACAAAGTATAATTTTTGTGAGATTTTCCTGTCAGGGAAGTTTTAAACACTTACAATGGCCTGCTGTAGCATAATACTTTCTAGGGAGAATTTCAGCCCAGAAATCTGTGTTAGAAAGCTGTAGGTGAAGTTTAGTTGATGATGTGTGAACTAATGGAGGAAAATTGCGGAACTGCTGTGTGTTGTGGAGTCTTCAGCAAAATATGCTTCAGCACAAAGTCTTTCATATTTTGAGGCTGCACTCTAGACTCCTATTCAGGCATTTACTTTCAAGTAACTGTTTCCTGATTCCTGGTGTGCTTAAAGGCTCCTAGGTATTGAAATGATTTCTCAAAACAGATCTCAAGTTTGAGAAGATACTTTCAGGTGACCTTTTTCTCTTCCATACCTCCCTCCCCCCCTCCAACCCAGCTCAGATTCAACTCCTGTTTAGAGAAAAATCAGATTTCTGCCCTGATTTTTGGTGAAAGCACTTCACTGAAGTGATGCAGTACCCAAGCATGTCTTTGCGAGGTTAGTTTTCTGAGAATTGCTTTCACTTTAGGGCACTTCAAAGCTTTTTTCTGAGCTTAGTTTTGGTTTTCTTTCAGTTAAGGTTTACAAAAAAGATGTAATACGTGAGATATTTATTTCTTAGGAAGAAAGTACATGCTATTCTTGACTACAAATTGTCTCAAAGGGACATGTTATGTTCAGTCCTTTGCACTTCATTAACTCCTGCTGTCCAGGAAAGGAGTATAAATTTCACTTAAACAAGAAGAAAAGCTACTCACTGAATAGGGTGGAACAGAAAAACGTAGTATACATCTTGTAATTCATTATAAATTTTGAGACATTATTTTGATAAGGTAGTTTGAAACAGATATTTTTGAAACAGATATTTTGTTTCAACTTGATATGTTTTAGTACCTTACTTTCAAAGCTAAGATAAATTAAGTGCTATGGGAGTTGTGCCAATAGCAACTTTGAGACAACTGTATAATAATTATATATCAAAAAAGGTTCTAGAAGGTTATAACTTTCTTATTTTATAACTATACAGAGTTTTCATCAGATTCCTTGTGAAATGCTACAGATGAAAAGATGATGCCTTTTCCACTCCCATGATTTTTACTTCCTTGCCTGAGGTTAATTGTCAGTTTTCAGAATGGAAGTATCTAAAGGTTCTAATACCTGTGTTTATCTAGTCTGTGCTGTAGGTTGTATTTAGTTGTTCTTTTTAGTTGTTACAGACTGATGGTAAATCCTGTTTTTGTGGAAATGTTGCATTATTTCCTTTGTGGTTTCTATTTAGCCTCAAACGAATGCAGTTGCATATGGAGAAACATCTCCCATATAGAGTTTTTTTCAGGATTTTTAATCAGACAGTGGTATCAGCAGTTTATACTGCTGAGCCTTATCTCCAATGTTGCCAGTACAGTGACCTGCAATAACGTGATCCTTGTGGAAGCAGAGGACTTCATGTAGCTAAAAGGAACATGCTTTTAGAAAAGTTAATTTAAGAGAAAGCAATGGACTGAATGTGTGCTTCTGAGTTGTTGGCTACTGTAGTGAGACTGAAGGAAGTGTTTTTCTGTGTTAAGGTCTTTCCTGTCTTGTTTGGAGGACTTGCTCTGAACGTTAAACTTCTTGAAGTTAAGCCTGTGGTCTGCTGTGGTTTGATGTTATAGGGACTTCAAGACCAAAGTCACCTGAGTTCTTACACTTGCCAGCATGCTGTGTCACAGTGCGCAGGCTTGGTGGTGGTTGGTGGACTGTCTCGAGTTTTTAAAAAGCATCTTACCAAACATGGCTATTGTCTTTTAATTTTTTTTTTATTCAGTTAATAGTGTATCTCCACAAACAGTCTTGCAAGTACAATTGGAGAAGTTGCATGAACCCCTAAGCTGCTGGAAGCCCCTGTATGGTCAAGAATCTCCCAAACAGTACATACATACCTATAGGAACCTAATGGATGATGTGAAGGATGACTTCTTTCGCTACTATTGCTATAAAAATCCTGATGTCATTAAGTCCCAGCCACCTAGCTGTGTTGATCCATCTTCTTTCTGTAAAGGCTTCTGTCAAGGCTAAATTTTCAGTTTTATTTGTGAGAACAACTTCCAGTTATTCCCATTTTAAATCTAATAGTATTACGCAAAGGAGTATTGTTGTAGACTTATTTTTGTTTGTCTTGTACTGTGGCAGGACAGAACTCGAACATGCCATAACTGTTCTGAATAGGCAGACATAACTTTTAGCAGACAAAATTTCTGCATTTAGGTAAAAACAGCTGGCCAAAATAGAAAGGGTCACGTGTTGCCTTTTATTATAAGGAAAAGGGAATGAGTATAAAAAGCAGAAATCCAGTTATGTGAAATGTAAATGTTATTTCACTAAGGTCAGGAACAGATGGCCTAAAAGCTCCTGAGTCAGAACCTTTGTTCTGTTTCCATTTGTGTATTTACCTCGATTCTTCAACCATGTTTTTCATAAGTTCCTATAGTATTTTATGAAGAAAGCTATACCAGGTAAATGTTGACTTTTCAGTTACTAAGTTTTCAGTTACTAAGTGCTGGCAAAGGCGCATCAGGTTTGTGTATGCATTTATGCATTTATGGGCTTTCAGTTTGTGCTCTACGAAAAAAGGATATTGAACTGTAAGGTGGATTTTTCTTTGTTATTAAGATGTATAGAATTCATGAAATAGTTTGTAGACTTGGGAAGGATAAGTGAGGAATTCTGATGATTATGACAGGGTGGACAGTCTCTTCTAGTATTCCATGTTTTTTTGTGGATTGCCGGATGATCCTTGTGGGTCCCTTCCAACTGGGAATATTCTATAATATACTCAGATTGACAGAGGTTGGGTACACTTAATTGTCATGTAACGAGAGGTACCGTGTCATCAAGGTTCTTTAATAAAGCTGCTAATCACACCTGAGTTATTTTGTACATCGCCTGCGATCGGTGCGAGACCTCGGCTCCTTGTCCAGAAGGAGGCTGGTACTGACTCCCGCCGCTTGCGTAATCGCGAGCGTTGGGTGCAGCGGCACGGTCAGCGCTTCCCGTGGGTTCTCGCAGCAGGCAGACGTCTCCGCTGGAGCCTTTTGTCCTCGCCGGGTACGGAAGCGGCCTGGACGAGGGGCAGAGTCCCACGGCGCGCCCCGAGGTCCGTGCGGACGGATGCGCGGGGGCCGCGCCCCTCCCTCCCCGCGAGGCCGGCACCGCCCGCNGCTGAAAGCGGAGCAGCGGCTTCCTCGTTCCGCAGGTTCCCTTCCGCACCTCCCGGTTCTACCGGGGGTGACTAACGGAGAGGAGGCGGCACGTGGGACGGATCGCCTTAGTTGTTTAAATGGGGCTGGGCTGCGCGGACTTACATAAGCCACTCCTTTTCTTGATAGTGTGGCGTGAAATGCTTTGTTTATTGCATTTCTGGATTTTCAAGTTGGTTTCTTTTTTACTGTAGACATACTGCTTCAAAGTGGTAGATAAATCCTTCCGTCCAACGTCTAATTTTGTGTCAAAACAGAGGCGTCATTTTGCTCTTTACAGTACCAGATCAAAATTTTGTTTAAATCCACTTCCGTTAAGATTTTTGATGGTGTAATTTGCCTTTAAATGCAGCCGTGCTGTGCTATCTTATCTCATTTTAAGAAAACGAGCTTTGTGACACTTTTCCTACAGTAATTTTAAACATGGAAACCTTACGGCTGCCTAGGTTCTGATAACTTCAGTCAGTTTGATTTTTATAAGCCATATATGCAGTGGGTACTATTACCTTATCTAATAAACTTTTTGTTTGTTGTAGTTGTACTGAAATATACTGAAAACTGTGCTTCAAAGTACTCAGGAGTCCTAAAAAGGAGGTTAGAGAAGCATCTCTTTAAAGTGAAGAATTTGATAGTAGCTTGCTGTATGTAACTGTCATTTAGTAGCATTAAAATGAGCTGGAAGACTATCCACCTAAATTTTGCGTTCAAGTATTTCACCATATGCAGGTTCTGAACTTGTGGTCAAAAGATTTTAACTTCATGGTTTGTGTTTAATCTTAACTGCATTCTTTCTTTATAATCATGATGGACAATTGTTTACTGTGCTGGATGGATATTTCTAATACTTGTGGAAACACATTAATTTTTATGTAATCAGCAATATGAAAGTCCAGTTTCTCTTACTGCCTTCAATTAAGGTAAAATACTACAAATGACATTCTGAATTTGATTTTTTTCTTGCTAATACAATAGGCTCAACTCTGACTAAAGAAATTAAAGTGTACGGAAGAGGATAAGCAAATAAGAAAAGTGTATTTAGATTTTTAATGTGTTCTCTGATTTCAGGTATTTATGAATTTTATGATAGCCATTTGGAAATATTCAGCCTTATGCTTACTGCTTACTGGGGAGAAAAAATGTGCAGGTTATTTTCCCTGAGTACTCAAGAGTTTTTCAACTCATTTTCGCTGAGTTACAAAGAATCTGAAGGTTATTTAATTTTTACAAATTTGTTTAATGTATTTGTTCAGTTTTGGGAATATACAAACTTAATATGAAAATATTGTATATTCTTCCACACTTTAAATCACACAGATACAAATGACCTTATGTTTATATTTTATCATTAACTTGTGGAAATATGGTAAATAATACCTGATGTGCTAGTTCCTATTGAAAGCAGAGTCCCAAGTAGTTTTTAGCTGTTTTAGTACAGATCTGTTTATGAAATGGTATTACTGTGAACATATGGCAAAGGTGAAACTTGCTGGCTTCCCCCCCCCCAGATATATATCTCTTACTGAGCATTTGAATTTTGCTGTACCATGATTCAGGAAAAAAAGTCTGGATATAGCCATTTACTTCTTAGGAAAACAGTTTTTTTCAGGCAATTGCTGGAACATATAGACATCCTGGTAGACAGCAGGCCTGTATTCATCTATCAAACTGAGGTAGGTGCTGTCTTGGGTGCCTAAAAGTTAGGAAAGTAGCAGCTTTAGGCTGCCTCTGTGTTTAGTGGAAAATGGAGCTTCATCCAGGACCAAGCACAAGCCAGTGGTGTCCATTGTGGTAAAACTTTCTGCTTCATCTTTGATTATGAATCTTCAGTCTTAGACAACGTGCTACAGGAGTGGAAATTTCCATTCTGTTTGACTGCTTGGATTGCTCTTTCTCTAGTTTGTGCATGTTTTGTTTTGGTCTCCAGCATGTCCTTTCTTAAGAAACTGATTTTTCATGGTCCGTATGTTCCCCTTTGCCTTTGGCTAGTTATTTTGACTCTTAGCTCATTTGTTCTTTCAGTAACACTTTTCCCAGTGTGTCTGGACCAAAAGGAGGAGAATGATCTTTTAACACCACCTTACCTCTTTCCATCCCCCNNNNCCCCCCGCCTTCCTTTTCTGCTAATGCAAGTATTTAGCCATTTCCTTCCCTGAAGAATGCTGCAATAAACTTGAGGGAGCTGAAGAAAAGCTCAGCAAACTGCACGAACTCCACATGCTAGGATCTTATTCCAAGAGTCAAAATAAAGGAAAGGCAGATATTGCTTTGAATTGCTGCTCAGTAGAACTAAATCTGGGTAAAGATGACAAAAACGGGTTGAAATAATTAGCAGGAGTAAATATAAACCAAAAGGATTTTTCTTAGTTATCTTCCCTATCAGATGCATTTTCTGTTTTGTGGCCAGAGAGGAGTGCTAGCGTTCATAAGTTATTACCTAAAATGCTATTGATGCTTTCTCATAAACACAACAGTATTGTTTTGGGCATAATTTGAAAAATTAAAGCAAAACATTAAATGGTGAATTTCTTGCAAAGTTGCACATAGGTCATGAAACTTTTTTTTTTTAAAACTGACAGTTGCTCCTTGCAACAGCTTAAACTGCCAGCGGTCCCAACAGGCAGGCAGGCGTGCGCACAGCGATGTTTTCCTCTCCTGGTCTCGAGGGCTGGTGGATGATTGGCATTTGAACCACATGGGTGCTGAGTGGTTGCTAAATGATAAGGCTAGGAACAGCACTGAGATGTGTGGCTAGAAACGACGTGAATCCCTCTGGTTTGGGGGCTGTTAGAATGACAGATTTTTACATGAACTTTATTATTCTATACTGTTGTTTTCTTTTCCTGAGGAATGTACTTTTTATCTTCGAATGCAACGCAGTTATCACAATTTTTTAAAGATCAGCTAGGAAGTTTTAGTGAGAAGGAAATGGCATTGGAAGATCAGTTCTTGTTTCTTGCTTAATAATGTTTTATGGATTTCCCACAACTGCATAATCAAGAAAAATTAAGTAGTGTTATCCCTATTCTAGAAGAAAATCATGTGTTGTCAAGGCATAAAATGCATTAAACCCAAGTCTGCTTTTTTTGTGTATAGTATTTATTTTATTAACAGACTGAGACATGTTACTGGCCCAAGGTTCAGTACTGAATCTTGAATTGGATACTTTAGCTATAGACTTGGTTGAAATCCATTTTGCTAACAGGAAACCTACTGAAGTAGTGGAGTTGAAGGAATAAGAAATTGATTCACAAAGATTACTAAACTGAAATGATTTTCTAGAGAAATATTAGTCTTTGATAGAAAGGAGAAAAATCTTCAGTAGAGCTTAGATCTATATTTTATCATTATTTATTTATGATTAATAAATGTTATTAAACCCAGTGGTGCAGTCAAAAATATGTGGAGAAACTGGAAAAGCTCAAACTGAGGAAATGTTGCTTTTTTCCGTAGTCTTGTGAGCCAATACATAGAATCTTAATGGCAAAACTAAGGAAATAAAAACTTCTTTAAAACTGTAGCGAGAATGACCTGGGTGTGCATAGCTGCAAGTGTAATAGTTTATATCAGGTTAAATGTATATAATTTCTCATCAGCTGTATCTACAAAATATGTATATTGGAGATAAGGTTGTTCTTGCCCATCTAATGTAAAGACATTTGCTTTATTTTGGTTTGTGGTGTATTGGTTGAAGTTTCTGTAGTGTGCAGCTTGTCTTTTGTTTCACTGTTTGCTGAATACACAGTTTGATTTCTTTTATTGGATTACATGCTTGAGTTCAGCATAAATTCATGCAGTAGAAAAATATACATTAAAACAGATTGTTTACTTTTCACTAAAATGCTCGTACATTTTTGTAGGTTTAGTATGATAAGTCCTCAGTGGAGATATTTATAGCCAACATGCAGCATTGTGGAGTTTTATTCAATAATAGGAATGGAAAGATTTCTTAAAACTTTTTTTAGGGGGAAAAAAAGGCATGTTCTTTGTGCGATATATTTAGGTCACAAGGGACATCTGCTAAGGATAATTTTTTAACACTTGCTAACAGTCCTAATATAATATGGCCTATTCATCAGTCATATTGTTCCTGACTTGGCTAGTGTGGATTTTAGTGATTCCTGATGTGCATTCAGACTCTCTTAATTGCTAGTTTCTTGCTGTTCTATCTTATTGTCTTGTAGGACAATGCATAAATGAGCACAGAATAATCAAAATGGTTTCCCTGGCCATATTAGGCACCTAACAGAGATTTATTTGCTGTGCAATGTGTACGTGTTTTTGCAAGTGGAAGTCTCATTGAAACAAAATAAATCTTAATGTGGAAATAATGTAACAGATTTGAATGCGCTCTTCATTCAGCGCGCGTGTGTGTATAAATAACTCATCTGTGCTGTAACTTGGAGCTTTTATAGCATACATTTATGCAGGAGAGAAATTAGAGGGGTATGTTAGGGAGGCAGAACAGATTGAACTTCAGGATTTTAGGGTTCTTGATAAACTGTTATATTGTGCCAATTTAGTACCTTTGATTTAGAAGGAAAAGCTGGTTCAGAGATACTTGCACTATAAATGAGATCTAGTCTTAGGTTTGCATGAACTCAGAATTTCACTTGGCTGCAAGGCATTTGACTTCTGAAGAGGTGCATGTAATATTCCTCAAACTTGCATATGCAAGACAAATAGTAAGATGGGCGATGCTAAGCTTAATTGTTTGAGGGGAGACAGGTTACGGCACACTTCTGTGTTTCAGGTTTTAACATTAGTGAAACAGGAAAATTGACCATCTGAAAGTCTGGCAAAATTCCTGAAAGGTACTTGCAGTTTGACTTCCATATGTAGATGGAAACAGATTTTTCCACCATGTTCTTCGTGCAAAAATTTTGATTTTTAGTAGTTTATAATGCTCTGTACTGTGGACTTACCTACAGATAAAACAATATCTGTTTAATGCTTTAGGAAAATCATTCTAATTATTGAATGTTTTATCTTAATCCAGTTTCTGTAACTCTCAACTGTTTGTGATAGTGAAGGAACAAAAATAAAATCGGGGCTTTTATAGCAGGCTGGGGGAATCTTACTTCAGGTGTTGAATCTTTTTTTAAATGTCTTCTCTCTCTCTGATTTTGGGAGGAAACAAAAGGATTTTATTTGCTAGATTTATCATGCTCATTTTTAATCAGTTGTCTTAGCCAAGCACAACAGATTGTCTTTAAAAATCCCACGTAGCTGCAAAACATGAAAACTTTTTTTTAGTTCCTTAGGTGATTTTTAGTTCTGGTTTAACAAGGCATGTTTAATGAAATTGGTTTGGGCTATTGAAGTAGTAATAGTGATCAGGAATAAATCAGCTTGTGTCTGTTAAGTCACTCGCTGAGTATACTTGAAAGACCATGGTGTATGCAAATGTTGATTTTTATTCAGAGTCAAAATGTGTAGCTGCATAGCTTAATTAAATAATTTACCAGACTTGATAGTTGTTCTCTATATTAAATAGTTTAAAATTTGATTCATCTATGCCCTGTTGATTAAAAACAGTTTGGTAAAAGCTTCATGTAAACTGCTTTACTTAGTGTTTTATGCTTAAGCTGTGCATTTGATAGAGCTGCTGATTTTCTGTGACTGCAGTCGGGGAGAAAAGAATGAGGGAAGACGGTTTGAAAAGGAAATTGAAGACGCTGTTGTAAGAATGCAGTTTGGACACTGGGTGCCACTCCTGGTACGCACAGAGGCTTGAAAGCCTTCCTCATGCAGTGAAACAACAAGCACTCTTAAAAATGGAGGTCTTTGTTGCTCATAAAATTCTGAAGGTCTTCGTCCTCGGAGCCAAGTGGTTCGTGTAGTTGGAAAAACATATTCCTCGGTCCTACAAGGAGTAACTAAAGCTACAAGGGCAAGGCTTTTTTCTTCTGTCATCATCTGGGGGATGATTTTCCAGACTCGATGTGTTGCTATCTAGTTACATAGCTTCCATCATATGCAAGAAAGACAAGGTCACAGCACCAAGTGTTCAGGAACTAGACCAAATACAGCAATTCTCCTTGGAAATAGGAACACTAGGAATGAAATGCCTCCATCGAAGTATATCATGGTGGTTTTTTGTTTGTTTTTTTTTGTTTCTTGTTTTTTTGTCATGGGCTTATTCCTTGTTAGTAGAGTATGGTGTTTTTTTTTTTTTTAAAAAAAAAAACAAACAAAAATCATTAGGTGGTATGCTACTGATAGAAAACTAGGTTGAAGAAGACCGTTAAGGATCGGTTTGGTTGATCAACTTACAGAAACTAGAATTGGAGGCATATAATGATAGTTAGGCACCCTGTACTTCAGCAGGCACAGAGTGCTGAGAAGGAGTGAGGAGAAGCGTTCAGATGTAAACTGGAACAAGGGTAATGCTCCCATCCTGAAAGCCGTGTAGCTCAAGCTGGGAAGCACCGCGTGATTTATGCCTTACTGAGCTCATGCCTGGAGGCATCTGCTGGCTCTGGGTGTCCTAAACATTACACGAACACACATGTGCTCAAACAGTTCAGAAACAGCACAGGAGTTGAGGTGGCCAGGTCTCCTAGTGGAATATTGGCCTCTCTGTAACTGGCTAATTTGCAAACTGAAATGTCAGTTATATTGACAGGTAAATGGGGAGTTTAGAAGGCTGAATGGCATAACATTTTTAAAATGACTTCTAAACCCGATTTCCATGCAAAAACTTTACCCACTGTTTTGTTTGAAAAGGAAATAGGGGGTCAGAAATTAACATGTGCATGGAAGGGGAGGAAAGCAAGACACTGCTTGAAATAATGAATTGCAGGGTGAGGGATGAGGGAGTTCTTTGTAAAATTCTACTTTGATACAATTATGTAGAATTAAAAGTAAAAAGTCCCTCCATCCTCAAAGGTAGAAATTTGAGCTTTTGGTTTCACTTTTCAAAATGACATTTGAAAATGGGTTCCTATTACTTACAGAACTCTGTTCTGTGCTGTTTGACTGAACCTTCCGAGCTGCTTTTCTTACAATGATGTTTCAAGTGGAAAAATTGATGTATTTGGATTCATAAAGCACAAAGCTAAAAATGAATAAATGTCAAGTCATCCTATTTCTTATGTATGCTTGCTGATTATACTCCTGTTACAAGTTAAAACTAAATAAATAAATAAAACTGACTAAACATTTTTAATTGAAACTTGCAAGTTAAGTCTCAAAGTTGCCATTAATGTTTTTGGACTTTTCAGGACAAACACAGTGGCCCATCAAAAACTGTGGCAAACATGAGTCATTTCGTACCTCTTTTGTAATTAGCTTAGCTTTGTGTAGATAGTGAATAATACAAAGCCACATTGGTTTCTGTAATTTTGCCAACTGTGGCAAAAAGCCTGACTTTTAAAATAAGTGTTTTTTCATTTTTTTTAATGAGACCTTATCAAAAGACGCCAGATATGTAAGCAGAGCCAGAAATGAAGGAATTGGCAGCAAACTTTCTTCTGTTGACACCTGGAAATCTAATAAATAGACCAATTGAAATTATGAATATGGCAGATAAGCTGGAGCCACCTGGGTTTTATAGGCTACTTGATGCTTTCATCACAACTTTATTTAAAGAGTTGTCCATTTATATTGCCAATCTTCCTTGTCATTGATTTTAATATGACACAATACAAAGAAGGATTGTAAAAAGTGGGACAGTAATCAAATCACGAATTGGTGTGGGAAAGATCCTAGTTCAACATGCCCACCTCAGAACAAAACCACCTGCTGAACAAAGCTTCCAATCTGAAAGTGGAGCGGCGGATGGTTTTCAGCTGGGACACATCTGCATCGCGCCATGGAGGGCATCGTAATAACTCAGGCTTGCTGTGAGCAGACAGGCTTGCTGTGCGCTGTGCTGCCATCTGGGTTGGAGGGGTTAGTGTGGGTGTCCACAGTGGTGTATCTGCATTGGCACGCTGCAGCCACGTCCCTTATGAGCTGGTGTGACGAACAAGCGTAGCTGCAGGGCTACGACTCGAGGCAGAGGGTGTGCAGCTCCCCATCGTGCTGTGGCACAGCTGGGTTCCGGTCCAGCTTCGGGTTCCCTGTGCTGCACTCTGTATGATGCAGGCATGCTCCTTGTGGTTTTCCTTTGCTTTCCCTTCACGTATTTAAATAGCACTTTAACATGAGGATGGATTTAAGCATCCTTTCTTTCTTATCCTGCTTAGTAACAAATTAATAAGAACTGATCCAGTTTAACAACTTAAGTATGGGAAATACCCGTCTTTATTCTTTCTCTTAAAAAAAAAAAAATGCAGTTTTAGGGAGATGAAATAAAACCTTCATTATGTGCAAAACACCTAGGTAGTTGTAACTTTTTGAGTCTTTGACTGGCAGAGCTCTGGGAACTACCTTGTTTGGTTGGTAGCATCTGTGTATTTAGTAAAGGATACTTAAGTGTGTTATTCAGACGCAAACTCAGCAAGAAAAGTAGTATTGTTAATCAGGTTCTCAGCACTGTTACTAAAAATACAAGAGGATAATAGCTGAAGTTTAATGCTGAGGATAACAGTAATTCTCAATTGGGATTTGGTTTGGTTCTCTTGTATCTTCAGGTTCTTTGGAGCAGAGAGGGTGAATGGACATTTGATTGCCTCCATTAAGAAACAGGTTTCTAGAAAAGAGAAGGATATTCTTTTCCGTGTCTAAGATGGCAACAAGAAAAAGCAGTGGATTTAATTTTTATCAAGGGAGGGTTAGATGTGTCATTAGGAGGAACGCTGTAAGGAGAGTGAAGCACTATGGCAGGTTAAGGGACGTCTGTAAGGGTGAGTTAGCCAAACCCTTACTAGAAATAATAGTTAGCTGTATTGAAATGGGGGGAGACAGCTATCAAATGACTTACAGCTCTGTCCCTATGATTTTGCTGTCCTATTTATCCTGAATTTGGAAGATTTCAAATTTTAAATTATTTTAAATTATTTTTAAATGACTAAAATCCATGCATTTCAACATCTGTAATGTGATCAACTTGTGTGTTAATCTGTTCCATACCCTTCCACCCCCTGTATGTGTTACTCTTCCTTCGTGCAGCAAGTAATGGGAATGTAGCTTGATTTCGCTGAAAATAGTTGGTGTTATGAAATGGAAAACTGTACTTAGTATGAAAGTATCTCAAACTGTATTTCAGGTATGAATAGTATAAAGAAGAAATAATGTTTAACTCTTAATTTGGCATTTTACTTAGTTGTATATACATTGCAGTGTTTTCCCTTTTGACACAGAGGAATGTCATTGGTGTGAACATGGTAAATGTTCGTGAGTATAATGTCCTAATGTCTTTGAGATACCGTACATGATAAAATAATAGGTCATTTGGGGAGGATTATTTTGGTGTACATGGGGGAGAAATAGAGTAAATCCTTCCCCCTTATTAATAAAAGATATTGATTTTGTACTGTTCGTTTTCTGTTTCCAGTTTACATAGAAGAGTTAAAAACTTATGTATTTTTCCTGTAAAAAAAATAATTTTTCCTTTATCATGTTTAGTAATTTGAGTGTAAAATTTAATGTTCATTAAATATATGCAACTGTTAATCTATCTTTTCTTTCAGAACTTGTTTAGTTTTTAAGCTAACTTTTAAATTAGTTTTAATGTCATTTTTTGTATTCAAAGAAATGCTATAATCGTAACATTTTCAACTTATATACATGTAAGGTGTATGTATCTCCATCTTTTTATTTCCCGTCTCCTTTCTTCAGAAATCCTTGTAGTTGTGTTTACTATACTTAACTTGCAGCAAAGCTTAAGCAAATCTCTTCAAACACGTGTCCACAGAAGATGCAGGGTTGACTTGTATGGCCCTAAATCCTGTTGCCAGTTGTGCTGTGGTGCTTAGCGAGCGCTGCAGTTAGCCTGTAGTTCTGCTGGCACGGGCAGCTTGAGCAGTGTTGCAGGGGCACCTGTAGCCACAGCCTGGGTCGTACAGCCGTGAGCTGCGACCTGTCAGGGAAATGGGGATAGATTCATGATTGATTGTGGTTACTTACACCTAGCCCGTATATTTGAGATATTTACAAATACCTTATGCGATGAATGTACGTCTCTCTGGATCAGTGCTTAAACATGATATGATGGTTCATGTGAAAAAAAATCGACCAAATAAAGCAAATAGCGGACAATTTTTATATTCAAGTGCCAAAGCAAATTATGAATATACACTCCCCATCCCCTTTAACTGTTCTAAGTCAGCTACAGTAGTGACACAAAGTTTTGCAATATTTGAAGTCTTTCTGCTGCGTGTGGTTTAGGTATGGAAACCAGTTGATTAAAAGATTTGTTTGTTGTAGACGTGGATAATAGTAGTGGTAGTTACTTCTAACAGCACACTTTTGTATAATCCATTGCTAGGAAATATGCTGCTAAATTTTAGGCTTTTGACTCAGACTTTCTTTGCCTTCCTTTCCTAGCAAGGTCTTGCAGATCTTTGGCTCAGATAAAGGCGCACTCCTGTTTTTTGAAAGTGACAGGAAACTGTTAAGGGAATAAAGTAATATAACTTCCACTTTTGTGAAAGGTAATCATCGTATCTTGATAAATGAGATCATCTTTCCTGGTTTTGTCAAGAAACAGCTAAAAATGTTTAGAGAATTGTAGACATGGTTGAATAACTAAAACTTTCATTAAATTTATTTACTAATGCTAAATGTATTTTGTCTATAAATCCATTCAAAGCCTTCCAAGTTAACAAAAAATAGTTTTTATTAGGTAGGAATAGAATTAATGTGTTGTGACATGAGCAACATAATAGATCGTGTGTTTTTAAATACTTCAGCAGTCTTTTAATTAAAAATGTATTAAATACTTAGAGATTAACTTAGTCCAGTTGGTGTTTTTCCTCCAGAATACTTTGCTTCTCTAGTAAGGGCTTCTGTAAATGTATATGCATGTTTCTTTTTGTTACTGTGTAGCAGAAAGGTGTGTAGCACACTGAACATCTATAAAGTGCTATTGCTGTTGGCTCCATGGAAAGGGAAAAATATTCAAAAGAGATTTGGAAGAAGAGAATGGAAATTGACTTCTACTTCAGGCCTAGGGAATGGCAAACCGTTTCTGAGCTGTTGGAAGAAAAAAAGGCTTTGTTTATACTACTAAATCAGAAGTCAAAGCTATAGTGCATGCAGAACTAGAGTGTATTTAGCTAGTGTTGTGTAACTTTGATCATCGTTATGGTTTGTTTTGCATTTCCTTGGTAGTGCCCCATCGGGCTCTCTTTGAGTTGGCTTCCTTGTCATCGTGTCATCCACACATGCAGACTCCGAAACTGCTGCTCTTCCATCATATCTGGAACCTTATAAAATGCTGCATTTTCTTTAACTTTGTTGAGGTGTTTTGCTTTTTTTTCTCTTCTATGGAATACCACTTTGTGTTAAATTCATTGTTGCTGTCACCTCTTTTCTGAAGTCTCTCCCATCTCCCATCCTAATTATGGCATGAGGATAATAGTTGATTTACGACAGTCTTCTGCTCTCTGCTTGATCTTTCTCTCTCCTTCCTCTAGCCTGTCCTCTTAACACAGAGCAGATCTGCCCTTGCTTGCACTGCTGCTCTTTTTTTCCTGCAGTTCCTCCTTTGAAACCTTGTTTTCCCTATTTGATACTCTGACCTGTTGACCAGCCTGATAAAAGCTCTCTTGATGCACTGTCCCTTTTGCTGCCTCTGCTGGATCCGTATCACTGGTGAATCTTGACTGTGAATTTTCCAGTGTTTATCTTCTTCCCTGCTTCCAGCTTAAGATTGTTTAAGTAATTGAGAAGTAGATCTTCATCTAATATGTTATTTAAAAAATGTTACGGTGAATGAAGTGTAAGTGTTAAAACTGGTTATAGACCCAATGTACAGTTTGAAAGTATGCAATTAAAAGCTAAACTTACAAAAATGGCTAGTGATCCTTTTGCTCCCCCTACGCTACAGCTTTTATGCAAGTTAGATGGTATCTGGCAGCATATCCGTTACATGCAGCTGACAGAAGTTTCATGGATCTCCTCGTATTGCAGCCAAAAACCTGGTGTCTGTATGCAACTTGCAGGCTGCGTTTGGGCGTTCAACCTGAAGCTGCAGATCTCGTGAACCAAATGCCCTCTTTTATGCAGCAAAGTGTAGGTAGCTGAACCACAAAAGTGCACTGTGTCTAAGATGTCTGCTGAGGGCACCTAGCCAACCTGTGTAGTAGAGTTTAAATGGTTGTAAAGCTGCCAACACTAGGTATAAGGTGGGATAAGAGAATGATTTGTACCTAGAGTGTGAGATTAATACCCTGCACTTGCATAGCACCTTTCATTTGAGGATCTTGGCACACTTTATGATCAGTTAATTGCCTCATAACCTCTCTGTGAGGTAAACTATCACTAGTTTACAGTCAAAGAAACTGATGCATAGAAGAATTTAAGTAACTTCTTTGGGATGCTTGGGTAATTGTGGGAGAAATGTGTGAAGTTTTTCTCTTGCTAATTTTGGAATGCCTAACATCACAGCATTTAATTTCCCTAAACAAAAGGCAATAATTTACCCTCGCTCTTTCTTATTCCTCCAGCTCTTCTGTTGCGTGGGTTCCTTTTCTGTGCTTTTTCTCCCTGTGGTCCTTTGAACTGTGGTCTTCCAGGTGGCAACTGAAGGGAACTGTTGGAAAGGGAAACCAAGTGCACTTTTACCTGAGAGTTACAAGCTCTGTAACTCATCTTTTTTAGATGCTGAAGAGTGGAGTTTTGCCTTGAAAAGATTTTGAATCTTTCTACTTTCTTCCCATTCTCTTCAACGTATGGGTGTCTCAGCTTCTCTGTATGTTTCCCACTGTTCTTGCAACTTCAACAAATGATAAAACAGTAGTGCTATAGTGCCTGGTTTATTTTGCTCCTTCACCAAGCGTGTGTACTGCTGGTGAAGGTCTGGCAGTGCGAGGTTCGGCTGATGTTAAGGCATGGCTCTGTCTCTGCTAGACCTTGCAAGCAGACACATAATGGCAGTGCTACTCAGCATGTGCACACACCTCTCTGTGATCCAAAGAAAAGTTGCAGTTAGTTTATTCCTAATTGGCCTTTTCTACATTAGGAATAAAAGAATCGGAGCTATCTTTTTAATTGTTTTAACCGTGTTTGTATAAAATTTCTCCTTGTCTATACTGGTTATGAAGACAGAAGTAAGTAGAAGTTACTGTGTGCCAAAAAACTGATATATGGGGTATTTAGTTGAAGAGGTATTGGAATATGAAAATTAAACTTATCTTGTAGGGAAACTGTGCTACAGGCTGCATCCTTTGTAGTATGTATAAAGCGCTATCTTTAGAAATGTGACTGAGTATTGTAATTCTTAAGATAGAAAAGTGCTTCAAAATGTTTGGAACTGTGACAACTTATATTTTGGTTTTTGAAGTACACATGAATAAAAACTGGACACTTGCCTCACCCCGCTGAAATGTGATTTCCTTATAACATGTACCGGTTCTTGTTAGTAGTGAGTTTCTTCTATTTTTAAGACACTGGAGAGTGAGAGGTAGTGAAAGAAAGCCGGTATGAGCCATGCGCTCAATAAGCAAAACATTTCTCCAATGCTGAGGTCAAAAAAGAAGAAAAAAGTAAACAGGATTTTCCCTTAAGATACTGTGGACTTGACAAGACTGATAATTGGTTTTAATTGTTCAATTCAGCTGCCGTTACCTCCCAAGAGAAAGTATTTTTTTTTCCCTTTGGCTTCTTAATAGGTAATAACGCAACTCATGCTTCAAGGCAGAATCAGAAGGTCAAGTATTTGACAAAGTTTTTTGTGATTTACATGTCTTTTTATCCCAAACCTACTGTTTAATTGTTCTGCTTTTCTGATCTGCATCTCATTTAAGCAAAGTTATACATTACTTCCTCCTTAAAATAAGAGCAACAGGAGCTCTACATAATTTAACTAGTTTTTTTAAAAGATCTTTTAAAAAAAAAAAGTTTACAAAGCTTGTCTTTGTTCCTGGAGACAATTTTAGGAACTTTTTAGGTGGTACAAGGATGACTTTGTGATTGTGATTGGAAAGGTAATACGTTGTTTCCAGGGAGTAAACTCAAAAGCTTTAGAGTTCAAAAAATAAGTTGAGTAGTTTTGTACCAGCTGCGTCTGCTGACACGATTTTTGAAAATGATGCTTTTGCACCTGTAATGTATTGCATACATGTAATATTAACTAACTTGCTGTAGCTTACCATCCTACCTCCAAGTAAGCTAATTGGGGTCATGTTAGGTATGTTACACATTTCAGAGGTTTGTACTGCTATGCATTCAAATTTACGTGAGTGAAAACGGAGCTGAATTAATCCCTGGTCTTGTAATTATACCTGTAAACCTTTTGATCATAGCTGTTTTCTTCTAGTGTTTAATGGTGGTATTTCTGCATTCAGGATGTAATTAAGGAGCAGGCATTATTGGAGTACCTGTTGGTGTAGCCTCAGTAAAGTTCTGGTCTTCTTCATCTGAAGAAAAACACCTTTGTTCTCTTCTGTGTAGTACAAAATGTATGGTATTGTGGGATTTTTTATTCGTTTATGTGCTCCTTCTGCTTTGGGTTTCTCTCCCCCATTCATGCATTTTTCACTGCTGAAATGGTACTGATGCGTCACCCATTTTCAGTGCTCAGTTAATTTGTCACACAGAAGATAACTGACTCTACTGGCCATAAAATTTGTTTTATTGCCAATACATTTAAACACTTCTGATTAACTTTTATTGGGGTCATTTTATTAAATTTGATGCCTGTGAGTATCATGCTGAGTTAAAGATTGCTACTTCAGATGCCACAAATTTTATTAAATTGTTATCTGAGAGCATGGTGGTTCTTTGTTCCTGGCCTGGACATCAAGTTTATTTGGAATCTGGCAAAAGAATATGTTGTTTCCTTCTTTTAAATTGGTATCATGCTAAGTAGTAGGGCCTCCCAAATGCTTTATGCAATTATTTTTAAAAGATACAGAAAAAAACATAAATATGGGAGAGTTCTCTTAAAAGCTTGGAGGGCTAATTTGAAGGAACAGGTTTATTTACTTTGCCTCTTTTACAAAAGAGTTTACAAAATAATAATGCCCAATAAAGCCTACCTTTTTGTTTGTAATTTTACTGTCTTTACAGAGGATAATCCAGCTGACCTATTTGAAATGCACGTTTGCTGTTTCTCTTGACAGTGGGCTGGAAATGAAGTTTTCAGTAGTTAATGATTCAGCCCTGGAGGAGTGTGTGTGCGTATGTGTGTGGAGGGGGTGTTTTTTTCTCTTACACTGAACTGGCTACTTCTAGTGCAAGTTAATTAGATTTTACTCCTAAGAAGAGTAATATAGTAGTAGTGTCACACTGGCTTAATATTGGTTTGAAGATTACATGTTGTTAACTTATACTTTAAAAATACATAGATACATTGTTGTTCTTTAAGAAGCATCTCTGTTAGTAGATGTTCTTATTTTTATTGATAATTCATTTTTATGTAATGTAATAGAAGTTACATCATGAAGACTTTCAAGTATGTAGTAACTAATTGATATCATAGCAGTCAAATGGTATTACAAAGTCCATCCTGCTGAGGAATGGAGACATGCCAAACAGTTATATACTGGGACTTGAACAGGCCAGGTAGGATATTAATTTTAAATAATAAATGGGCTACTAGGCAATGTTTACCTACAGTTTATATAGTAGGAGAAAGAACGTCTTTAGTAGGCTTTTGGAGAAAATTTTAAATGGATTAGCCCAGGTACCCAGCAGGAAATAGAAAGACAAAGAAGGATTGGTGAAACATACCAAAGAGTAACACTTGAGAGAAATGCGGAAAATGATAGTTGCATAAGAAAGTAAACAGGCAAAGCTTAAGCAGCAGGGACAATGGAAAGAAATAAGGAATTTAATTGGGAAAGAGAGATTACAGCAATGAGAAGAGAACTTATACGTGGAGAAATAATGTGTTTACTGTGGTGTGAGCTGTAATTTGGGGTTACTGGGAGGGAAATGATTACAGGAAGTGGAATTTATAAGGCAAAGTATTAGTCTTTTTGAACATGGTCTTTCTGAGCATAGTCTCTCTCTTTGTAAGGGTAAAGGCTAAAAATGGGTAAGTTGATTTCCTAGATTGTAAAAATTGAAGGATTTAATTCAGTGCATAAAAACAGCATTTGAGAAATTTGATGAACTACATGGCTAAGTAATTATTTTACCTCCACAAGGAACCCTGTGGACCCTCAAGTTTTTGACACTGGGGGAAATGTGTAATTCTTTAAAATAACTCCTGCTGCTAACCTAAGTAAAGAGAGAACTTTCATATAGAAATCTAAGAAGTGTGTTCTTTTAGTCATGCCAAAAGTGCAGATATGATGTTTCATATAGGCTCTTCTGTGGCTCCCAGTAATGCAGTTGCTGAACATCAGAGAGCAATGAGTGTGTTTCATCACAAACTGGTAATAATCTGTGCTTCGAGAGGGAAGAGGATAGTAATCTTTTTGCCTTGTGCCACCTAACCTGATTTTCAATTCTTCCGTTACATAAACATTACAAAATCAAAATGTGGACATCTGCTCTATAACATTTGGTGATTTTAAAAAAAATTTTATAATCATTTCTGGTTGAGGTTTGCATCTTCTGTTAAAGAATTTTTTTCCAGATTTTCATAGACTGATCTCCCTTCATATTAAACTGTCTTTTCTTTTCATGTGTCACTTTTTATAAAAGGGAAAGTAATAGCTGTGAAACACCTCATTGCTTGAGCATTGAGTCGTTCTTCATGTGTAAAGCTAAAGCATTCCCCCCCATTCTTTGAGGAATGTGCTTTGTATGATTTTTTTTAAAGTACTTAATCATTTAAAATACTTTATCATTTTGTGTTCCGTCATGGAAGACGGTGTACTTGTACCTTAGATGTATTTATCACGAAATTCAAAGTTTTTTGTACTCTGTATAGATGGTAGTGAAGGTGATTTGTCTACGTACTAGGAGAGATGTTTGCTTCTACTCACAAAACCAGATTATTTTCTTAAGCAAGAGAGCTGTTTATACAAAATATTGTCACTTCAGGATACATATGAATTTAATGACTAGATGAATCTGTCTGAGGTGCCATCAGATGGTGGTATGTGTTTTTGGCACACCATACTTACTAGTATTCTGATGTTTCAGGCCAGATTTTATTTTAAACAGATAAATTATCTGAAGACTGGGCATGTAAATACTTCCNCACCTTCCCCCAACACATACTCATTGTTTAAAAATTTTGTCTCAGATATTTAACTATGTCATTGTAAAACCAACTGGAGAATGAGATCTGAACACGTGAGAGTCACAGTATTTGAATTTTGGTCTGTCTGCTGTTTTTTGTGGGAATATTTGATTTGACATGAAAGTTTACAAGTAAAAAGAAAATAAATTGCAGTAAATTACTATCCCTGGATGGCCTTCAAGAAAGTTGAAAAAGAAAGAAAAATAGCTGACCAGCTAATAGATTGTATAATTTGTTATTGAAAAAAATGGTACTTAGTAGCTATTAGAAGACAGTGGGCAATATTGTAAGTGGCTGAAGGATAATGGTTTGTAAGTCAATCCAAAATAAATGAAGCTTGTGATACTGAAGGGGGACAAAGTAAAATCTTTAGAAATTTTTGAACATGTGCTTTTTCTAGGTGTAATTAATGACTCCTAAGTTTTTTTTCTCCATATAATTTGTATAATTATGACTAACGGAAAAAAAAAAAGGATTTTCAGTTACTTTATATAAATTTTACAAAAGATGCTGAATTAAGTCTGGTAACTGCACCGTTCCTTGCAGAGGATAGATTAGTTTTTTTTGAGGGGTGAGGAATGGGGTTTGGATGCATATCTTTAGAATAAGACAGCTACCTGTGCAGTTTTGAAAGCTTCACCAGTGTCAGATAATTAAGGGGTAGGACACTGACAAGTTGAGTTGACCATAATCTAGTCACACTATACATTTATGCTGTGGGCTGAAGGATTTCTATGTAATACAGACTCCTTTTTGAGCTTTCTTAAATAGCATTACAGTGATGTGTAGTTTTTCTCTGGTACTTCTAGCCTTTTGGTTGTATGGTAGCTATAGCTGCCATGGAAGTGATGAGCAATTGCAGATAAAGGGAGAAGTTTAAAAACTGGAGAAAGGCTGGGATAGTAGCTTGTGAATGTCCTTCGACAATATCCCAAAGGCCAAATTTAATCTATTTAGACAAACCTCCCTAGGCTCATTCCACGTGTGTGAGAGGGAGAAGCTTGCAGAGAGTAGTTCATTTGGTGGCAGGGAAGATCTCAGCTGAAACTTCATCCCAGACTGAGAATGCGAGTATCTGGTCTGACCATAACAAAGGCATATCACTAAACGGAATTAAGCAACAAATAGTAAAAAATAAATATTTAATGCAGTGCATAACTAACCAGTTCAATGATCAAAGTATTGCTGAAGGAAATGAGCATTTTTCATTCCAGACTTGTAAGGCAGCAACGATGGCGCACCTTCACAGAAACATGCAGGTGAGGTGAGATATCCTTGTATTTTACTAGACACAGGAGTTATTTCTCAAAGTATACAAACTTTCAGTGTAACGCTTGTGTCAAAATAAGGTACTAGCTTTTAACCAAGTTCTTCCTGTGTTTTAGCTGACACGTTTTCATTATTTTGTGAAAGACCTGGTGAGTTCCTTCTTTAAGCACATTTTAAACCGTAATTGTGCTTGCTGTTCTGGTGAAGATGTAGAGGACTGTATCTGTGATTGGGGTTTTCATTGCATACTGAAACAGGTTTTAAAAAGAATCTTCTACTCTTTGTGTCCTAATGGTACATCATCCTTATTAGTATCCAGTCGAATTAACTGCCTCCCTTCAAACACAAGAATGTTTTCTCTTCTGTTTCTTATGTGCCTAAAAACTGGGTCTTTCAGAGGATTTTTAAAGTCATTCGTGAACTGCTTGCTAATTTTTCCACAGAATTCAGTCTATTTCCCTTAAAGTACATATAAGCGACTTAGAAGTTGTGAAGAGGTTCTTTAGTTCCTAAATGTACAGGAAAGTGTCCTCCAGTGGTGTAAGTTAAAATCTGTATTACAAAGGTGGGCCCAAAGAGGTTGCTATATGTTTATTTGTGTTAAGATATTTGTCAAGGCCTTAAAAGTGGAAAAATCAGCTTACATTTGTTGTAGTGATAACTCCTCTTCCCCTCTGCTCCCGTCTGCTTAATGCTTTATTAGAGCATATTGATATGATTTTATAGCTATTTCTGTCATCTTTGTGAACTGATACAAACTATTAGTGTAGTGGTCAAAGCCAAAGGGAAGAAAATCTCAGGTTTATAACCAAGAGACTCTCTTGAAGAGACTGGGCCTTTTATTTGTTCATGTGTTGTTCCTGTGTATAGGAATGGTTGTGTTTCAAGTTGTGGTTGTCCTCTCTTACGGGTGGGTCTAGGACTGAACTTGAGAGGAGCCCCACGTGCTGACTGTAAACAGTGTATGTGGCGAGCTTAGTGTGTCAATAAAGGCAGATGTATTCCAAGGTGGGGTTTTCATGAAAAGTACAGCTTGCTTGGATTGTGAATAAAAGCAGTAGGGCACGTCAGGTGAAGGAGGAAGGCCTACTGGGAAGAAGAAGAAAATATAGTTGCTATTTTCTTATCAACTATGCTGTGTAGAGAGGGAATTGAGAGGCTTTGAGAAACAGAGACAGAATAATTCAGCCTGTTGGTGTAAGACCTGAGCTGATGAAGTAACGTTCATTCAGTAGGAAGATGCTAGAAGATGTCACATCTCTAGGAAGGCGTAGAGGTGTTAACTGGTGCTATGGGAAACTTCATGCTGTTATGATCTTATCTGAAACTATCAAACTTGATTTGGGGACTTGATCCTGCATTTGCTGCAGAATTATATATATGTTTCAATCCTTTTAATAGTTTTGCTATTTCACCAGTCTCCCAAGGATGGAAGTCTCTAATAACACAAGAAATGCAATTCAGTTGCAGTTTAAATAGTCATCTTTGTGATTCATCTTGTCTATATAGGCTTCTGCAGAGGGGGAAGGCGTTTTCTTTGGTTCCTGTCTTATTTCATGTAGTTCGTGGTTGGTCATAGGGTGAAATACAATGTGTGCCGTTATTTTCTCTGCCTAATTTGATCCTACTTGGCTTGCTAACAGCACCACAAAACTGTGTGTGTGGGGGGGAGTGGTTGGATGCACTGGGGGATAGGGAGAAGAATGCGGAATGGCTTAAAGCAAGATATGTCAACGTTTTGAAGCCCTGAAATACATGCTTGGCTGTATAACTTTTCAGAGGAACTATTTCCTGTTAACTTAATTTTATATAAAAATACCCAAATGAGTAATGCTGCTTCCAAGCAGTAGACCTTGAGTGCTAACAAAGTCTTCCATTGCGTGGTTTTCTATTTCAAACTGCATTGGAGCTTTCCTTCATCATTAGAGTACTTTCTGTATTAATACACACTATCCCCAGAATACCTGTTTTAGTTGACAAAGCAAGTGCCTACTCTTTACACAGAAGACTTCTTTTTATAGGAAAGATTTATTCTCTCAGAATTCTGACACTCCTTTTTTAATAATTTGCTGCATAAATCCTGTATCTGTATGTAGGGCACTGAATACAGATTTGTCTTCCTTTACATTCTAAGCTGTAGTGAATTATAGTTTTAAGTTAACGTCACAGGGCTTTTGCTTTGAGTTTTATAATCTTTTTTCAATTTCTCATGTGCAAAACAAATTAAGGTTATACAACAACCATATCTGATTAATTCTGTAAGTTTTGGGTTACTTTAAATGATTTTTATGCTGTTTAAGTTTTTTTCCTTGTGATTTCCCCTAATTGGTTATAGTTCTTGTTAGGCTGCATATTACCAGAAGAGCAGATCACTTTATTGCACTGCCATTTCTGAAGCAAACGACCGTTGTTACAGGGAGACCTTTGTAGGTAGTGTTTAATTTAAATGTGTTCTTACGGCAGTCTCTTGGCTGTTAGATTTTGTAATTCAAGCATCTGTCATTCAGAGCTCGCTCCCTGGCAAAGCAAGTCTTAGGTAACAGAGGCATTTATATTGTGGCCTGGAAGCAGTAGTGTATTGATTAAGTTGGATGGTTTCAAGAATGGTAAATTAACCATAACATGTAATTTACCCCTTCTTTATTATTTTAGTAGGACAAGAGTTTGTCTGAGGTATAATACACCTCCCCCCC